>WKFP01014301.1:345860-363842 GCA_011057875.1 Pterocles orientalis
TCTAAAGTGGAAGGTTTTTTGTTTGTGTGTTGTTTTTTTTTTTTTGTTGTTTGTTTTTTTTTTTAATAAAACTGTAAGTTTTAGGAATAAGAGACTGAGGCTGACCTAACTTCTGAAGAAACTGTACCCAGATAGCAGAAACAGAGCATTTCTAAAGTGAATTAGGCACTGAATGCTAACTGATCATTGTAGCTGCCAATTTACTGTGGGGATCTGGAAATTACTTTGCCCAGAAGTGAGAGCTAGCCTGGCTTGTGGCACATTAAAGGTCCATGGGACACTTGCCCTAAAAGCAATAAGTCCTTCTGAAAAAAAAAATATAACTCTAGTGAATAGTGGAGTTTTGATGCAAAGAGGTGAGGCATTGGATTCACATCAAGATCCAGAAGCAGCCAAAGTTCTGAGGTTGATCTGCCTGCATCTCAGTAGTATACTTGCATGAAGACCCTTCTCAAAGGCTTCTGTATAGTAAAGAGAACTTAAAATCTTGTTAAAATACCATTGATAACAAAAAATAGGCTACTGCCATTACACTAAAGAAGAAAAAGGAGTCAGCTGCAGACAGTGGAAATCCACACCGCTCATGCTTCCTAAAGTAGCTCTGAGAAAGGAATTGTCCCTCTGCTGAAGCCAAGAGGAAGGCTAGTTAAATCCAGTTGGAAGAGCTTTTCTTTAATCCAAGAAGTCCAGGAAACACAGGAGTATAAACAAAGCTGATCAGTGAAGTGAAGCACAGTATGTGCCAAACTGAAAAGGGAATAATCACAAAGAGAAATGAGCAGAAGCATAGTCAAAATTTATTTTGTTGAAGGAATAAGACATGGATAACTAGCTCATTTTGTTTACAGCAGCATTAAATATTTTGCCTGAACATTATGGAATTTTGAATAACGTTGTCAAAGGATAACAGTCTGAAGAGTTAATATTTTAAAATAAAATAAATAATAATAATAATAAAAGTTAAATAGCTAATCTTAAGTGCTGACCATCAGCGTCTCATTTTCCTATCTGATCAGAAGGAGGATGTCTCTTGTAGCAGAAGACAGATCTCTTATTTAGGAATGAATTTCATTAGGAAACATCTTATTTTAGAAAATAGCTCTTGTCATATAACTTTCCTCATTCCTCTACCTTCTGTTTTGAAGGCTTTTACTTCTTCCAATCGATGAAAGGAAATGTTCCACAAATCCTGGAGAATCTATAGTCCTGTATCCAAGCTATATACACAGGAAGTAGAAGAACCTCTTTTTCTTATGTCTTTCTCCTACCAGTATCACATGTGATACTGCTGACTGCCAAAGCATACTCGACCAAAATTGAAGATTTTGTTTTGATATTTGTTCCCAGCCCCCTGTCATAGGAAGGCAAAGCAAAAAACCAGTCCCTTCTCACTTTCAAGCTAGTTCCAGATGGATGTGAAGATTCCTGGTCATATCTTCAAGCTGGCTTTCCAGCTTGCTGATAAAACTGTTTTGTTCACCTCCAATAATGTATGACTCACGTGCTCCAGTTCCAAACCTGTATTCTCAGAAGGGACAAGCATCCAATAGTTTGTATGAGAATATGTAAATGGCAACATGTACTCTTTAAAGCTTGAATCTTACCAATGGGGTTAATTTTCTATTGCTGTGACTATACTAGTATTACTATTTTGATTTAATTCACCAGCTGGGACAGATGAAGAAACCATGAAAGAGTTCAGAACAGTGCCTTGGTACTTAAATGTCATACTATACCAGTGCTTGAGAAAGACTATTTTAAGAGTAAAGTTGGATGCTGCAGAGGAAAGCAAACAAATAAGCAAACAAAACCCTGTAATTTTTTTCGTGAGCAGCAGAACTAAGGAAACCTCCTTTTCAATAGATTTCTGACCTTAACACCCACCTGTTTTCTTCTGGCAATAATCTGAGCTCAGTGCTTAGCAGCAGGTAGATAAAAACATAACACCAATAGTTGAGAGATAAGAGCATGAGCAGATCACTCTTATATAGGGTTGCTACATTTTTCTTCAAATGAGTTACCACCTCAGATCTTGCTTCATCTCATTCCCCCTTCCTATTATTCTGTTTCTCATTCTGACCAACAGTCAAACAGTTATGTCCTAAAACCCCTAAACTGAAATCCCACTTCCTTTTTAACAGTCTTATCCATACAGGTAGTTGTTGAGGCCAGACAGTGATCTTGAAAAAGTGATCTGCCAATCACTTATAAATAAAGTGACCTCTTCCATTTCCATTAGTTTCTTGTCATAGAAGGAGAATCTGGATGGAAAAGGTTGGTGTTTTCCTACCCTTTGGCAGCAATCAGAGCCAGGGATACGTTCTGCAGTTTATTAAGACTCTGAAACAGAGTTTCTGGTTTTATTTGAATTTTTCTAAAAATTAACCAGAAAAAATGCATAAGAACGTTGCTGTGTTTTGTATGAGCTTCACTCTTATACCAGTTTAATTCTTCTTTATTCCCCATTGCAGTTGATCCTTAATCTGTGTAATCCACGTACACCTAACCTGTTGCCCTTGAGGTTTCTGCTATGTATTTATATATGCTTGATATAAGCCCAGAAGTTACAGACTGTATTTAGGTAGCACAGGAAGAAATTGTACATTGTTCTAGAGAATAATGGAATATAATAAAACTTTCTGAAAAACTCTAATGCAGAAACACCTAGGATGATGAATTGGGATCCCAGTTTACAGTTAGACAGGTTCCAGGTCATTTCTGATAACTACCATTTATTGTGTTCAGACATCACAGTTTAGCACACTTTCGTCTTGTACCAGGTATTCATTGTTTTTGAAAAATTTGATTCATTCTGGTAATTTAAAAACTTATCTCATAAAATATGTATGTACTTTCAACGTTAACTTGATGCATACGGTATCCAATTAAGGCTTCACTTCGATTCTGAGTGTTGTTGTCTTCCTACGTGCTTTACAAGTTGCTTTCCCACGAAGGATGGTCACCTGAGAAGGGAATAAGTGACTGCAAGACTTTCACAGTGAGAAATAACTCGCTGAGCTGAGTAGCAGAAGAAAATGTAGCTAATTTAAATGCTTCAGCCAGAGAGACTCCAATTATACTCTCCAGATGTGATTTTTTTTTTTTAGAGGTGAGCAACGCTTCACGTTAGAAATACAATTCAGAGTTCCCATAGAACAGCAGCCTATTAAAAAAAAAATCCAAAAGAAACAAAAAGCTTCCCATTGCTATCATAAGAAACCAAAGCTTTCTTGAGGAACAAGAGCCTGAGTGAGCAAGAGCTCCAGACACAGTAAGGGGACTTGACTCCTGAGTTCTCAAGGTGTTTTAGATATTTGGGAATCATTTTATTTTTTTTTCCACCAGAATGGCTCAGTCTTTCCTGGAGACAGCATGTCACAACTGCTTTACAGTTCACAGCGTTACAATTTAAACCAGATCAGGATTATAAAGAAAATGGAACGTGTTACAGAAAGTGCAGTGCAACTCTGAAGCTAGTACTGCTGCATTTCTGCTGTTCTCACAGATGGGTAATATCATAGTATATCACATGTTCCTCAGATGAGAGTCCTCCAAAACCAGAACACATTTCTCAAATATAGCCAGATAATCATGTAGTAAACTCCAGAGATGATTTGCTTATTAGAGAGGAAGCAGTAAAACAAAACAAAACAAAAATTACCTCAAAATATGATTTTTGCTTTCTGAAATCTTGTAGTGCAGATAAAGCAAAAGGTTGCACATACCAAGAAGGATTTTTAAAAACATTTACATTTTTCTCTGGTAACTCAAGCAACTGTTTAACCTGTCCCTTTAGAGTGGCTCCAGCTCCTTCACTGGTAGAGAGTTACTCTTTGTGTTGGTGGCAGGTGTAGGAGCTCATCTTTTCAGGTAGCATTTTACTTTTGACTAAAAAACATCTTTTGGGATGATCCAGTTAGCTTTCAGTTTGCCTACGTTTGCAGACTAATTTCCTTCAAATTTAAAGCATTTTTTATATTGCATAGGAAGCAACTCGCATAAACCATTTAATTTAATGGTGCTTTGGAGGAATGAATAATAACAAGGGTGACATGTTCTGCGAGGAGAGACAAATCCTAATGCAAATTCTAACTCTCCATTCACACAGAGTCTGTCCCAAATTCTAAGGTAAATCTTCATTGTAGGATCACCCAATTTTTTCAAACAATGTCTCCTAACATCCTGATACAAAGGCCTTATCTTCTCAATGCATGGAATTATACCAGTGAACTTTAAACCAAGCTAAAATCTGAGCAGAATAGTTCAATGTCCTGTGGTCTTCTAACATCATCCTACTAATTCCAAGGCTTCTACTTGCTGATCCTGCTTTTTACACAATTCCTTTGCAGTGTCAGCACCAGTCCGGTTTAATACACCGGTTCCCTGCCTGCACTTTATTCCATTTAACCTCCCTCATTTCATAGAATCATAGAATCATAGAATGATTAGGGTTGGAAGGGACCTTAAAGATCATCAAGTTCCAACCCCCCTGCCATTGGCAGGGACACCCTCAACTAGACCAGCTTGCCCAAAGCCTCATCCAGCCTGGCCTTGAACACCTCCAGGGATGGGGCATCCACAACTTCCCTGGGCAACCTGTTCCAGTGTCTCACCACCCTCATAGTGAAAAATTTCTTCCTAATGTCTAACCTAAATTTACCCTCTTTTAGCTTATACCCATTACTCCTTGTCCTATCACTACACTCCCTGGTAAAGAGTGCCTCCCCATCTCTCCTGTAGGCCCCCTTCAGGTACTGGAAGGCTGCTATTAGGTCCCCTCGGAGCCTTCTCTTCTCCAGGCTGAACAACCCCAACTCTCTCAGCCTGTCCTCATAGGGGAGGTGCTCCAGCCCTCTGATTAATTTTGTGGTTCTCCTCTGGACTCTCTCCAACAGGTCCATGTCTTTTTTATGTTGGGGTCCCCACATCTGAACACAGTACTCTAGGTGGGGTCTCACGAGAGCAGAGTAGATCCCAGAACCAGATGAAATAAAAGTTAAAATAGGCAACTCTGACAAAATGCTACTTTTCAGGAAAAGGGGAGGCTTGGGTTTGTGTGTGAGCATCCAAAGAAGTCATACTTATTCTACAGATGAATCTTCATCTTAATCTTCATTTTCATCTTCATCACAAAGCCATCACGACCCTCAAGTTCAGCATGCAGCCCTCAAAGTGAGGGTCTTGCACCAATGTCAGAGGAAGGGTTGAATGTGCAGTGAACAAGCAACACCAACACAAAGCAATTTATTGTAGCGCTGAGAGCAGAATTTTGCCATCAGTGTTTTAATCAAGTTGCAAGCCAAGATATATGCCTTATGGCTTCGGCGGTCTTCCAGGGCTGTGACAGATATTCTACACAGATTTACAGGGCACTTTGCCATTGTTCTGTCCGTTTCTCAAATTTTATATTTCTCTGTATCGTCTTGACTTCAGTTGAGTTTCTACTGTCTGCGTACCATGTTTCTTGCATTCTCAGAAAAGAAAGAATAAAGTGTAGTTTCGAAGCAAATGACTTAAAAAGGCAGGAAGAGAAATGTTTGCAGGGATAATAGAACCAGACTTAAGAAGAAAGAAAGAATAATTGTAACTATTAAAGTTCATAAATCAGTAAAGCATTCTCTAAATTGCTGTTTTCTATGCAGTTTTGGAATAAATACAAGGTCAGAAATCTTGGTATCAGATATGAGAACAAGTACCTAATGTGGAGGAATTCTTGTTACCATTAAGCCTAAAATGCCCAGGTCTTTACCCTTGCAGAAGCACAGTACATTAGCTTTAGAATTCTTGTTGACCTAAATAAGGTAATATGACTTCTTTCTTCTTTATCACAAAAATTATACAGCTCCTTTGAGCTGTTTATAAGGTGAAGAAAAGTGGCTAAGTATCAGTTAGGTCCACTACTTGGTTTTCCAGGTAAAACACTGGTTTTTATTGTTCCTCCACCCTCAGGGCTCTCATCTGTAGGATCTCCCAATGGTCTACAATTCCTTTGTACTGGCAAACCCCTGGGGGACAGGATCAAACCAGCTGATGAGGAAATGGAGAAAAAAACTCAGCTGTGAATGAAATGCAAAAGCCACCAAAAGCACTACAGCCAACTCTCCTGCAAGCTCTGGGAACACAGTGAATTGTGAATTGAACAAGCAACTTACTGGGCTGAAGTGCAGAGAAGACCAGGGTGAGTTTGTGAGGAAGAAGCAAAGATTTCAGAGTTTGGCCGTTATGTAGAAGGTAGCCACACAGATACTTTGGTAAATAATGGATACTCTGAAGGGAATAACGCAGTGCACCCCACAAAATTAATTCATTAACTTTACTAATTATTGACAGTAAGCCACTGATTGTTAGTATTACTTTTGGTCATTATTTTTGATAACAGCAACTGAAACTCCTGGTCTTATTATCTCCACACACGAAACAGCAGATACTGCATAAATTACATTTAGATTTCTCTGCCTCACCAAATCCCATGAAAAATCTTATGAAAATAGGGTACAAAGTAATTTTGTTTTGTGTATCTTTATTTCCATAGTATTGACATTTTAATAGGTATGCAAGCTCCGTGGTCAGTTGAGATTTTTAAAGTTAGTATACAGACGCAGGACTATATTTCCATTGCTTTTCATTGTCTTTTCTTCCCACCATATTCACCTAGAGAAAGAAAAAATTAATTTCCAATTTTAATGTTATTGTATCAGTTAATCTCCTGAGTTTCCTCAATACCAGAATGTTATCATTTCTACTATCTTTCCAAGATGATAATTGGGAGTGAAGGGTAAACCTTTCCTTTGGGTTTGGAGTCAGCATAAATATGAAAAAAAGAGAGCAAAGCAAACATCAGAATGACTCCTCTTGCTGAGGAGAAACTTTCTTCTAGAAATATTGCATGGGTGGATCAGATCTGCTGTAGTAGGTGCAATGAAAAAAAAAACCCCAGATTATTTACCCTAGGGAACAATACACGTATTGTTAATTACCTTTTCATCAAACTGAAAATAATCACTTGAGTCTGGAATGCAGGAGTTCAATTGTCGTAACAATACTAATAGCAGCTATACGAACTGCAGTATGCATGAATATTGTGAGTGTTGGAGTTGACAGTGAAACAATGGACATACTGGCTTTTCAGATGGTTTATTAACGGCCAAGGTTGGTGTCCTACCATTTATTCCGATGGCATATTTTGATACAAATTTTTAAGGCTTATCTTTGGTGCAGCCTAAAAAAGATATCTTTGCAGAGAAGAGAAAGCAAAACAAGGCGATACAACTTTGCCAGGAGGTGCTTGGTCTCAGACATTGTCTTCACTGTCCTGCTGCTTGCCAAGGGCCATGCAACTTATCAGAAAACATTACACATACACTCTGCATTGCCAACTACCAACTAGTTCAATCAATTTGGTGGCACTGTATTACAGCAGTACGTACTGTGAGAGTACTCCCATATCTATTTACCTGCAGCAGAATGTTGTAGGGTTTGCCAGATGTCCTAAAAGTAACATCAGCACAGATAAAGGTAAAAATTAATTATCTGAATAATTTATTAATACAATCCAGACACGCACCAACTATTCACAAAGATCATTCCTGTGGCTCCTGGAGAAAAACACATGCTCTCATGCCCTGGATGGTCCAATTCAACAGTTAGTCCCAGCTTGTCTCCACTTGCAAAGAACTGACTTTCTCTGTGGCCAAAAAAATGTATTGTCAATGGCTTAAATTATTTTTAAAGTAATTGCCAGTTGTGAAACTCAAAATTAGGAAATTAGTTATCAGTCAAAAGCCCTAATTCTTGTTAGAGTTAGAGAAGAGGTGATACAGAGCAAAAGTGTAAATTATTTTCCTCAAACAAGGTTTCATTCTTCACGATGGCTTTTGCAATGGGGAATTCATGGCCCAAGTTTTCCAACATGATCTGGTGCTTGGAATGCTTAGATTGAGCCATTCACAAGGAACCTGGTTTTCAAAAGGCCAGAACTTTTCAGTGTGCCCAGCAAATAAGAGGTAACAGGGAGGACTGGGTCCTTTTAATAATGGAGTTCGAAAATTTGCAGATACGCCCAAATCATTAAGAAGCCTACTGAAATTGGAGTCACTGACCCACAGGTTATTTTTTTTTAAGTGTAACTGATGTCCTTTCTTTTAAAAAGCTTTTCAGATATACTGCAGAATAGGTGCATGCCAAGGTAATAAGTAAAGCAACTAGCAAGGGAAGGCTTAGCATTGGGAGTTTGTCTTCGCACTGTTAAGAACTTGAAGAGTCTGGCCCCAGCTCTGTCTCTGGAGGATGGATAAAGG
Organism: Pterocles orientalis; assembly: GCA_011057875.1. Taxonomy (NCBI): domain Eukaryota; kingdom Metazoa; phylum Chordata; class Aves; order Pterocliformes; family Pteroclidae; genus Pterocles; species Pterocles orientalis. The sequence continues at coordinate 354,158 of WKFP01014301.1, forward strand.
TCTTCACATTTCAGCCAGGCCTAAGATGCCAGGGGTGGGAATGGAAGGCACAGAGGGCCTTCTATCCTGAAAGATATTTCAGGAGACCTCTCAGAGGACCAACAACCAACTCCAAACATCCTCAAAGGAGAAAATGTGTTGGTATTTATTCCTGAGGACTTAGAGGAAGATTTAAGGAAGGTATCTGTCTTCACAGTACATTTCTGAAGGAAAAAAAAAAAAATCAGCATTGGAAATTAATTGCCCAGGAATGGAAGGATAATGAGAAGGGTCGTAGACAAGAGGAGGTTTCCTAAGGCATTTTTTTGGCATATCAAGATTTTCTTCCCACTTCTCATCTTTCAAGGAAAGGGATCTTCTGAAAAAGCTAGAGAAATAGTCATATATATATATATACATACACATGTGTATATATATGAATCCAAGAGAACAAGGTGAAGAGGTGATTAATGCAGCTCCAGTGCTTGGAAGGGAAATGGTAACTCCAAAGTTCCTCCTTTTGAGACATTATTATTTACATTTTCTCTGACAAACTGCTATTCATGAATGAGTTTCTACTTTTTTTCCATGGAAACAATGAACACTGGAAGTGTTCTGTGTCTTAAAATAACTCTATCACTCAAGACCATCAGCTCCAATATGAATCCAATAATCTGTCTGGTGACTGTCAAATTCTGCCACTTTTGGTGCTACCTCTCTTTATCAGAGACTTTTCCTTGGGTCTCAAAAGCTTTTGTAAATCCAAAAAACTCTTAAATATTTTATGGGGTTTTGATAATAAAAAAATACTCTGCATTTGCCTTTTTTTTTTTAAGGGCTCATGATCAATCAGGCTCAGGTAGCTAGCTGTGGGCTCAGATGCTGCAGTCAATAGTAGAACATCTGATATATGCCCTAGTTTTCGTAATAGGTCTCTAAATAGATTCAGCAATACATTAAGTTGTTTAAATATTCATACCTGTTCCCCTACAAGCAAGTTTTAGTATGTTTAATTTGGAGGGATAGTCAAACTCATAAACTTTTTCCCCAACCTCAAACACCACACCATTACTATGTCCTCCTAAGGTACTGCTAGCAGCTCCTTGCTGTCATTCTGCAAGATGTATTAACCAGAGGTAAGTTGGAAGAAAATTTATGATATGCTGTGAAGCATAAAAAAGAGAGAGGAGAGAGAATAAGTAAATGTTAAACCTTGGGCATTACATATACATTTATGAGATCCTCTAGAATTTACTGCTCCAGCTTGTTTTCCTAAAAATGCCTTGGGTTTATTTCAGCTAAAACACACTATAATGCTTATAACATTAATTTGTTTGAGGTGTCCCTTACTCTGTGACTATTCAAGTACAAATCTGGGTGCTCCATAGCAAAACTCGAGTCATGGTCAGGGCTTAGAGCCATCCCAAAACAGCAGTGAAACCCATACATGTACAGTCCCTTACCTGTCCTCATTCATCAAAGCTGCATCAAGTCACCACCATAACCAAAGTTATCTTTTTTCTCACTCAGCATCTGGCTTTGTAGCCGGGATTACAACATGCAAGAAGGAGGAAGGCAGTTTCAGCCCTTGACACTGGAGCAGCCGCATGGTTCCCTGGATGGTGATTCAGGGGCAAAAAGTTCTGGATTATGTTGATTAATTATTCCTGTTCTACTGCCACCTGCAATTTTAGTAATGGTGTGCCCAACATGACTACTTATAAGTCATAAGTAAAGGTAACAGAGTAGATAGTAGCTGACCCGAGACTAAGATCTCCGCTCTGCTACCACAACAGCCCTTCACTTGTTTCATCACTGGAGTATTCGCTGCTGATTAGTAACTCCAGTGGACCATATTAGTACGATATGGGGGAATAATTCCTGTGTTATCTATAGCTTCAGAGATCCTGCCTTCTTGGCTCAGTGCAAACTCGTGACCTATAAGAGGCAGCATATTTTGATGTGATTTTTTGGCATCAGTACTCTCTCTCTTCAGAATGAGATGAACTAGAAGGGATTACACAGTGATACATGTAGAAAAGATTAATAAATAAAATGAAACAGACGCTTTGTCAGAAAAACAAATTTATCTTTCTGTCCTGGTTTCAGCTGGGACAGAGTTAACTTTCTTCACAGTAGCCAGTGAGAGGCTGTGTTTGGATTTGTGCTGAAGAGAAGGCTGATCACATACTGGTGTTTACTGTTGCTGCCAGGATAGTCAAGGACTTTTCAGCTTCTCTGCTATGCCAGTGTCTGCAGATGGAGAAGCTGGGAGGGATCACAGCCCCAACTGCTGGTTTAGGATTGAGGCTCAAATTGGCCAATGGTGTATTCCATACCATGCACACCATGCGCAGTATAGAGATGACGTGTGTCCTGAAGCTGTCTCTCTCTGCGTTGCCCCCGGTCCCTCTTGGGTTCATCTCCTGCTTTCTTGGTCTTCTGTTGGACTCTTTGGCTCGTATCTCCTTTCCAGGATTGCAGTTTTGGGACTCTCCCTGCTCTGGGATCATTAGCCAGGAGCAGGCTGAGCCTTGGTCACTGAGTGGTGAGCAGCTCTGTATATACACTCATTTGTATGTTCGTATACATTATTATTATAATCATAATCATCTCTGTTATCATTATCATTTTCAATACTATTGTAGCTTAATTAAATTGTTCTTATCTCAATCTACAAGTTCTTTTCCCTCTACCCCTTAATTCTCTCCTCCATCCCCAGGAGAAGGGGAGATGAGTGAGGGGATGTGTGATGTTTCCTGCCAGCTGAGTGTGTTAATCCACAAAATCTGCATACTCTAAGTTGACAGGAAAGCACTGAGTTAGAGAATTACTGCAGAGCATTCTATAAACAAATTTCAAAGAATGAAGAATTGTTTACATTGTTGAAAATATTTTAAAGGGAGTGGTTCTTACTGAAGAAAGCAGATCAAGACCAAATCAAGATTCATTTATTGTCAGTCAAAAATTTAAGTTAGCTTTGTGATGTCAAAAGTTAATTTCTTTTTTCCTCTTAATCAGTAAAGATAAGCATTCTTTACCAAAACATTCCTATTATCCTCACTGAGTTACTTTTTGGTATAACTTGGTTTTGACCAGTTCTTGTAAATACAGAATAAAACTGGATTTAGAATATGGAAAATATCTTTGTGCAAACAGAAAAAAATCTTTTATTCAAGGAAGTGGAGGGGGACAAGCCACTTTCAGAAAGCAACATGTGAACACAGAGAAATGAAATGGAAAGTGCTTACTCAGAAAAAGGACGTGACAGAGATTCTTGGAAGTCAGAGAACTCTCTTCTGAGACAACTATCTGAAAAAGATCGTAAAGTGACAAAGCACTAGTGATATTCCCAAAATATTTTCTTTTTGTGAGTAATTTATATAAACTGTGAACTGATTTTGCTGGAGCGAAATCATAAGGAGAACAATTTTGAAAGTGGTGCCTTGGGAACTACGTACGTAAATCCCGTTGTTTGCTAACAGGATCTGTGAACAGAAGTCCCCATGCACTGTGTTAGACTGAGCTCGGAGAGGATTAGAGCACACTGAATGTTTAATTTTCAAGCCTTTTTATTTCCCTTCCTTCTCCTCAGCAGTTAAGATGATACTATCTTCACAGCTAGAGGGAGCTGGCTTGTAGAGGTCCTCCTGAGCTGCAGTTAGTACCTTGCAGGTAATTTCTCTCCCTAACGTCAAAACGGATACAGCAGTTATGCACTTTGTTAAATCAGAGAATTCAGAGAGTTATTCTGGAGCTCCACAGATTCAATGAAGAAAATCAGAAGGATCCATGACAATCAATAACTAATTTAAAAAGGACAACCTAGAACAAGGTGAAACTGGCAGGTCTCAGGTCAAGCTGGGAAGTTGTGTCACTAGGTCAGGGTCCAGATGAAGGGTACAAAGCCAGGTACCAGGATGCCTGCATTGTAGCTCAGGCAAAGACCAAGGGCTGGGGCTCAAGTGCAGCTCCTGAGTGCTGGTGTGGATCTCTCCCCGCTGGCTCCTTCCCAGCAGAAAAGAAGCTGACTTCAATCTCTACCTCAGAATCCCAGAGGAGCAAAGGTGTCCTCCCTGCCCTGGAGCACAGCAACAGGAGGAGGAAGGAAGGGATGTGAAAAGGGTTCCTCCCACCAAACACCCTGGGACTGAGGGTTGCTGGTGTTTAAGGATGGCTGCAGCCACATCTGGTTGCTGAAATGTGCCTGTTCACTGCCTCGTAAAGAAAATAAAACCCACTGGTGAATCACTTAGTAACTTTTCAGTGATCTACCTGGGTTTTATAGAAAATATAAGACATCCATTACCAGGCCTGAGTGCCTTACAACATTTGAAAAATGTGTTTTATAAATCAAGAGTTGAAGCAGAAGGTAAAACTTATCCATCTGCCCAAGGCAAGTGCAAAGTCAATGTACCATTTACTTTCTCAAAAAAATAAGTTTAAATGAGACCTACGGTTTCATGCTGGCCTTTCCCAAAAGGATGAGCTTCAAGATCATTCAAACGGAAAATAATCACCTTAAAAATGAATACTCTTATAGAGGAAAATGAGAAGATTGTTGACATGGTGAAATAAATAAAACCCCCAGCTACTCGTTCTGCAACGAATGTCTGCAGAGAGTTGGAGGGAGAGGCAGCATATTTTTGCAGCATCACAGCCAGAAAATTGAACAACACTTTAGATTGAAAGAGATGCTATATTCCAAGCAGAAACAGTCCTGCATATTTTAAAATGTAAACCAACCTAAACATGTTAAAATCCTTTGAAATGTAATTCAATATTTCTTCAGTAATTCCAGGGGAAATAAAAGATTTATTTTAAATTCTCTTTCTAAATGTCATCTGTGTCTTTCCATGATGGTTGCTTAAAGAGGAAACAAGCAGAACTAATGCAAGGATGCTTCTGAGGGGCTCTTATTCTTGAATGCTGCCTGTCCTTAGGACAACTTTGCCCTTGGTCTTGTCCTCATGTACTCGTTTCCATGAAAGAAAAATGTCACTGCTCTGAACTAGTAACATCTTACATCAATTTAGGATTGGTGTAAAGGGTTGTTTCACAACGTGTCAGGACAGCAAAAACCAGTCAAGGCTATGAAATGGAGCAACGGCAGATAGGCTCTTACTGACATGGGGTTAAATGCTAATGGCTCATGTCTTCATTATTTTCTCTTTATGTATATATACATATATAAATATGTATATGTATACACATTTTATGAAGCTTTTTGTGTTAGACCCACAGCTTAAAAGGGGCTGTTCAGTGTGTTTGGCAGATTCTTCATCTTCATAGTGTCATCTATTTAATTAGTCATATTTTGAGGGATGGTTGTTGGTTCTAGTCTGTTTTTATTGACAGTATTTTCAAATAATTATCTTGGGTACATCTCTGAAGTTTTCATAAAATACCCCAAGCCTATAAATAATAGATCTTTCACTTGATTTCAAACAGTAACACATTATTCAGCAGAGTCTTGACTTGTTTCTTTAAAGCTTAGGAGAAAGCTCCTAAGAAATGAACTTTACAGAAAGCTGTGAAAGTATAGAAGGATGAGAGCATGGGACTCTGGTGCGAGACCCTACATGAGGACCCACTTCTAAGCTCCACCACATGCTGTACCATGGAGCTATCACAGCATTTAACTACATGAAACAGTGGAGCAGGACAAACAGCTAGCTCAAAAGAAACCAAAGACTCTCAGAGCCAAGCTCCAGCTTCATAAATGTTTGGTAGCAATTGAAAATGTGAATTGTGAGAGCTGAAAGCTTTGAAGTAATTTCTAAACTGTGTCCAAACAATTGAAAGAGCAATTTAAAAAAGTGATCTTACTGGACTGGAGACAGAACACTAGTCAAGTCAGAAGTTTCCAAGATTCACACATTACTTCAAAAACTGTTGCGAGTCTGTTACAAGAGTAAGCAGCTGCAGGACAAAATTAGATATATAAAAGCATACATAACAGGTGATCTCCTTTTATCACAAACCTGCAACTTCTATGTAGTTTAAGCAGTTAGGTGTCTGCATTTTTTTTTTGCAATATTCATTTGCAAATAAAACAAAAAAGAGGAAAATAAAAGATGAGCGTGAAATCTAAAACATGTTAGAAGCTAATAGCTTTGCTGTTACAAACTACACTGGCCAATTATGCCTCATATCTGATAAGACTATACAGAGCCACAACGATACAATAATTATTGTAAAGCAGTTCTTGAACCTTGTTAGTCTCATAGCTCAAACAAAATTGAAACCCACGAATGCTTGTTTAAAATTTATCCGAACGTCTTTTTCTTTGACATAAGGGCTGGCAATGTCATTAATATAAGCTTTATTTTTTAGATTTCTGACATTGTCTGGTCCCATCCTGATTATAAATACTACAAGAATATCCCTTTTCCCACCATGTTTTGACATAACATTTTTGTTCAGTTTGGTAGCAGGAATCTGAAAATGGAAAATAAAAAGAAGTTAGTATTATCTGTCTGCATGTATTCAAGTTGGTTCCTTTGTTTCTGAACTTACTTTGCCTACTACATCACTGTCTAGACATCTAGTGAACAGAAACTAATTTTTCATAGTTTCCTTTGCACTTTTACAAGTGTACGCGTTTGTATCTGGTATACATCTATCATTTGATCATTGGTGCAATACCCATACGCACAGCTGAGTATTCTGCACATGCAGAAGGAACACAGGACCATCAATACACACATGCAAAAAGTCTGCTTTAAAACCATTAATAACTTTAAAATAAAAAAGAGTGGCAAATGCCGTGTTCGCCATGGCTGGCTGACTACGCCAGAGCCCAGTGTTCCATAATTTGCTGCCAATATCCTAGGGAAACAAAGCTCCTCTTTGCATTCCCTGACTCAGCAAGCTACATACTATTTTCAGAAATAGGATGGGCAAGAGTCCATAGGTCTGATGAAGAAAGCAGGAGAAAGTAAGAGGAGAAAAGTCACCTTGGAAAGGTCTGCAGAAGAACTCCTGGTCTTATGGCAGGACAAGCTGCTGACAATTTTTCCTAAACACGTTGTGCTCAAAGTATGGTCTCACAGATAATGCCTCAGTACTTGAAATGAAAATCAATACAAGACAGTTTAAGGACAGCAACCATTCTGCCAGTGTGAGACTGCAGGCAGTGCTATTGCACACAGAACCTAGAAGAAACAAAAGGTTCATTTATAAGACCACTTTCTGAAAGATTTGCGATGGTGGACCATATGTACAACTCCTGCTCTTACACATGAACAGGAGTATCTCTTCCTTAACATTTTAGAAAACAGTACAAAAGTGAAATATGATCTGGAGCTCAGTCATTCTTATAAAAGAACAAAATCCAGCCAGGAGATCTGCTTACAAAAAACCCCTTAGCCTTCATGGTGAGAAGGGTTCAGCAGGTAAACTGTGGTGGTACCCACTTCCCTCAACAAACTGCCAAGCGTAGGAAGTGGGTGGTTCCTCATGACTTGGTACATATATCCCATTAGAGAAGCACTCATGAAGTTGGTCTTACAGAACACCTTCTTTGGAGTCTTTTCTTTCTCCAAGGTTTTTAATCAATTTATTTTGTCCACCATTTCCATCAGGAAAGTACTCCACAGCCTTTTGAATCTCTCCTTCAGGCCTCTAACTGTGGATACTGTGGCATTATTACAAACATTCAATACCAAATTCCTATCAGTTTTGAGATTAGGAGATAAAACATCTTAGTGTTCTATGTCCCTTTAATAATAATTGTGTTTACCTCAGTGATCCCCTCACAAAGCAACCAAAGATGTAGCCCTCAGAGAAAGGTAGTTCTCATCAAACGCTGTGAAAATGTTCCAGCAATGCATGAAGTCACATAAGCATAGTCCTCCTCTTTCATTCCAACTTGGAAAAAATGTAAATATATGGAAACACAGTTACAGTCAGCTAAATATCCCTAAACACTGGATGAGTACGTAAAATCTAAACACACTTCAAAACTGCCCGGATTTCCGTCACTGAGTGGGGCATGCGATGTTACTTCACTGTGAAATTGAAACCTTACTCACATAGTGGGACAAATTCTTTCCTCCACATACAGCATATCTGAATGTCTCACACTTTTACCTGTGATGTTGTAGCCTAACACCATGTTCCCAGTTCGGGATTGAAGCCATTCCAGGTAGCTGGACCATCTGTGAAGTCTAACACATTTGTAAAGCATGGACATCTCCCAGCAGAGCTCTGACATCCAGCAGAGGCACTACCGGCAGGCTTCTGCAGCTGCTGTTGCATTTCACCAAGCACAGCTTCAGTTGCAACCCAAGAAAGTGCATGAAGGAAAATCCTGAGGTCCAAAGGAAGGTGTATTCCCAAAAAAAGGGTGAAGTTTGACTTGGACGATATCTCTTGTCCTGCTGGAACATTGTCAGGTTGCAGTTTGGATGAAGCAGAACCACTCTCTTCACTGATATTTTGTTCTCACCCAGCTGACAGTGACACTAATTCCAAGAGAATTGTTGTCAGATGTAGCTATTAATATCCTGTATATTTAAATACTGGTTTGGATCCAAGAGCAGCTTTTGATCCTCTTTGACAGGCGCTTCCTGGCATGTATTGCTATACTACGAGAGATACTATCTGCACATATTAATGATGCACACACGTTTCCCTAGCAAGAAAAGATCACAAAAATGAGCCAAATAAAAACATTGACCTCACAGTAAGGTAGCAGAGGTCATTATTAATTACAGTATGCTAATTGAATATTAGACCTAAACTATGCAGAAATTTGGCCTTTAATATTGGAATAAGTTATAATTTAATCATACAAATGTACTACATGAAAGAAGGTCATAAATGTTACAAAACTAAAATACAGGAAAACTTTCCTGAGGGGTAAAAAAAAAAAAATAAAATAAAAAAAAATTCACACAAATGATTTGTTGAAAGTAAAAGAACTACTTTGTTTTTATTTATTGCACAGACAAACTGAGGAGGTTTTCTTGCAGAAATATGGGTTACTGCTTTATTTGGCATCATCTGATGCGCGGTATTCAGGAAGTAAGCATTCAGTTTAAAAAAAATAATGGACTTTTACTGAAAAACTAACTCCATGTCACAACAATTCTGTAGTATGTACATAGGTGATTATCATTTGAGATGCAGCATGTAATTTTTTCCTATTTATAGAGGAGCTGAGACTGGTGAAAGGCAAGAGAATCACCCATGGTCAGAGCAGGAGTTTTTAATAGAGGTGAAATTTGATTTTAGGAGCTACTACTCAGTTCTCTGTTCCCATTTTCCACCAAATTAACAATGTAAATATCTTTTGAACTTTTAGCCCTGTCTCGAGCAACCCATAAATTCCAAGCAAATTCTGAAATTCCATTCTTATTTTATAACGGGAACATATTGCAAGGTTTGAAGGTTAGAGATTTTTTCAGATAAGTTGTTGCAGAGAGAAACAGAATTTTGCTTTAACTTTGACCTTCCTTCCTCTAGCAGGTACTATTCAAATCCTTTTTGTGAGCTAAGCATTTTAGTCTTTATATGAGTAAGTAATACAATAAAGTATCCTGTTTGCTTTATCAACGCTAAGTTCCTCACAGAGTTTCCTGCCTTTGCAGTTCAACAAACTTCTCAAGTCACCTCAAACTAGACATGACCAGTGGAAAGACCTGAAGATAGTTATGATGGAAAGACTTGGCTACGCGCTTGCTAGCACTGTATTCCTGCC
>WKFP01014301.1:373791-405554 GCA_011057875.1 Pterocles orientalis
TTTTTTCAGATAAGTTGTTGCAGAGAGAAACAGAATTTTGCTTTAACTTTGACCTTCCTTCCTCTAGCAGGTACTATTCAAATCCTTTTTGTGAGCTAAGCATTTTAGTCTTTATATGAGTAAGTAATACAATAAAGTATCCTGTTTGCTTTATCAACGCTAAGTTCCTCACAGAGTTTCCTGCCTTTGCAGTTCAACAAACTTCTCAAGTCACCTCAAACTAGACATGACCAGTGGAAAGACCTGAAGATAGTTATGATGGAAAGACTTGGCTACGCGCTTGCTAGCACTGTATTCCTGCCTTTGCTACAGGGGTCAGTCTTAAATGTTAGAAAGGACTTGCTAAATTAAAGGGATTTTTTGCCTTTTTGAAAAGGTGCCTTTGGTAGGTTCCACTAAGGACAAGTCACTTGCCCTAAATCATGGCTTGGACTATATGTGCAGGGACCTTCTACTGAATGTTTTTCTTGTAGTGAGCACTCTATATGGAGATTACATACTCAAACAATTGCTTAAAATGGCAGATTTATTTTTATACCCAAACTAAGGGTGCCAGTAACTAATTATGTCTGATTTTGATGGAGAGGTACTCGATAAAATGTATTAAGAGATAACTCCTGAGAATGCCAAGTACAGAACTATTGAAAGCCTGTGCTGATGTTGCAACACAAAACGATGTGATAGCAGAATGTGTTCAAGCCAAGTCTGTAGAGGGAGTACTGTGAGCTAACAGCAGGAAACTGAAATCACACCACATTCAGAAGATGCGTTAGCTGTTAAATAAAGGCATTATATCCAACATCTCCCATCTGGACATCTGAATTCTAGGCATAAAATATTTGAAACACTTTACATAACACATTGCAGATGTTTACCTAGGATTGTCATAGGGTTTTTTCACTCAATAACAACAGTAACTCCAGCAATAGGTTGAAAGTCTTCATTTGCAGCTGTCTTTAAGACTGTTTATTTTTGCAAAACTAACTGCATCCTTTTCTCTTCAGTTTTCTCTACCAGTCAGTTTGCCTTTCCTGTTCCCTTTACTCCCATCTTCTAACTGGTGCCCTCCTTGCTTTGTCTCCCTGAACAATTCCTTCAGCATTCTGCTCCTTTTCTTTTTCTTGTGCCTTAAGAAATGACACTGTAAAGACTTTACTTCTTATCCTTTTTCCCTTGACATTCCTTTTCAGGCCACTGGTCCTGTTTTTCTTCCTTTGCAACAAGGGCAGAAACAACTGGAATTATTCCCAGATGTCATGTATGCACTTCTAGATAATTCCTTGCAATCCAGAGCTTCAAAGCAGCTGAAAATACTGATTAAGAGCCATTTGACCATATGGATCACCAAAATACTAGAGACGGTGTTATAAAGCTTTGGGTGTATAACATTAACAACAGATAAATCATTATAACTTTTTTGCTTCTATAGTTTATACCAGTGTGGACCATAATTTGGGACAGCAGAAGGTGTTTTTTTCTACAGGTTTTCTTTTGTCCCACCACTCTAATTTGAGAAGTTGAGAGAATCTAGCTTCAAGCTCCTCTTTCTGGTTTAGTCACCAGCACTCTATTTGATGTAGCTTGTTGCCTCAATTGCCTTGTGTGTTTAAACCCAGGCAAAGTAAAGGTGCACAAGAATTAGGGGGAGATGGCAGAAAATCTGGAGCAGCCAAAGTGTCACTGTGTCCTTGCATTCCCTGGTGGAGGGAGACAGCATTTACCAACTGTAATTGCTCAGGACTCGGGGAAATTGTGTCAGCCCCAGGAACTGGGGTGCCATTTGTGCTGTAGCTAGCTTTCTCTCCCCTATAAACATCTTGCAAAGTAAGTTTTGGCTGGTCTGCCCCAGTAATGGCCCTCTTTTGTACAGATCTAGTTTTGTTTAATGTCTTGCAAATTACTTGACTCAAATCCAATTGCCACTTCTCTCCCGAGTATTGAATTATGATAATAAGAATACAGTCTTGGTTTTCTAGTGTTTTATTCAAGACACAAACTAGAAATTCCATCTTTCCCCCCTTCCTTTTTTATTTATCAATGAAGTCATTCTAGTCCTTGCAAATTTTACACTGTAAATGACAATATTTAAACTTATTTTAAAGCTCCCCTATGAACTGGAATTCACTTATAAGGATAAAAAAAAGAAACTACAAATTACATCGGTGACCTCTAGCACTTGCTGAAGATAAAAAGCTTCTGGTGGAGTCAGTGGGAAATCAGCTAAAGGACTGTAAAAAATAAAGTACTTTGGTGTAACAGGATATTGATTTCCCACAGTATTTAGTAATGTATATTGATATCTAATGATGAAACTCATGCTGATAACAAGAGCTAACATCCTAGATATATTCAGAAAGATTTGTTTAAAGAGAGAAATAAAGACAACTGAATACTAAGATGGAAAATTTCATGCTTCTTTTTGATACTTTTTAAAGTCCTTTAGTGAATATTTTACTAATGTTTTCAATAATACAAGAAATGCAAAACTAATCGCAGTCAAGCTGTCACTGAGTATGAGAATATAAAAAGAAGGAATCAAACAAATGAATCCTGCAGATATATTTGGGACAAGGCAGCAAAGAATTTCATTAAGTTCCAGATCTATGAATCTCATTCCCATATGGGACTCTCCAATGTGGTCTCTAAGTCTGTGAAAAGTCAAATCCAAAGTTCCAATCCCAAAATTGGAGTAAGTTTGTGGATCTCTGCAATAAAGAGGTCTGTCTGATAAATAATCATCAGCTATTGCACCTTCTTCCCAAAAGCAAGACATTGCTAGCAAACCTGTATTATTCATTATTTTGTCAGATATTTTGAAGAATTCCTCATAGAAATTAACTCCTATAAAATGCCATAATGACTTGCTCTTCTAATTTGAAAGAAAGGTATGGCATGAAGTGAAAAACTGGCCCAGATGATACAAAGGGAGAGAGGGAGCTTTTCACTCCATCTGCCTGGAATATCCCATTTCACAAGTGTGTCTAAGAAAAGCCAAATATTCCTGAGGCAAACTAAAAGCATAAAATAGGTATGAATGCTGTAAACACAATCTATAGTGAGCTGTGCTGCTGTAACAAATTACAATTTCTTAATTCTTTCATTCATTGCAGATGATTTTTCTATTTTTCATGTCTTATTTTGGTCCTAATAGATATCTAGTACCTATTTGGAAGTTTTAACAGTTTTAGCCAATGCCATCATCTAAATAACAGAAATAAAACTTAATTAAAACACTGAACTTACCTTTTTTTCATTTGAACAGTATGGTTTTTTAATATAGTAAATGAATCTTTGTTTCCTAGGGCATTATATAATTCAGTTTGTACCTCTACAACTGCCTCAGAGGTGTTTTGTTTAGAGTGGTTCTCAAACGGATTGAAATTACAGATTTGAGGCATGACTGATGTATGGGTGACATTCAGCAAAGCTAGACATGTATGATGTTTTGCTCTGTGTTGTGTTTTCACTGAAAAATATTCAAATATATACACCCAATATGAACTAATCAGAGACCTGTTGGTTCTTTGTTATCCTAGAAGACAAAGTGGTACATTAATATTTTCTTAAAAACTCTTCTGCCCCTTTCTTTAACTGTTATTCTGATTCAGCATGAGACGATCAGAAACACAACTATCAATAGATGTGACATTAACTCATTCCTTGAAGTGTGACCATTTTCCCTGTGAATCCCAAAGAGTATGATTGTCAGCAGTTCTTTTACCTGTAAAAGTCCAACATGCAGTATTTGGTTATGAACCACAGCCCCGTGCTCCTTAGTGACTGAATAAGCCCATCTCTTCATGAGTACAAAATCTCCTCATTCACTCATCTCAACGATTATCTCATTTCAATCTCTTGTTTTTTTAAACTGAACAGTAGACTGTGCCGTCAAAACATCTTTAAATGCATATCTTTTACCAGATTACCTCCTTGTTATTTTTGCTGTATTTTTGCTCCTTGTAAACAGGACACTTTACAAATCTCAGAACAAACAAAATTTTTAATATTAATCTCTGACTATTTTGTTCATTTTCTGACAACCCAGCATGATATGGGAAACCTTATCAGTAGGGGCAGAAGATAACAGGAAAAAGAAGCTAGTTACACTCTTTTCCTCTAAGAAATATATCCAGTATTAGATGTGGAAACAGTGATTTATGTTAGCAAAAAAAGAGCAAAGGGACAACAGGCATTTTACCTTTGACTCTCACAGAACACTAAATTCACAGATAAATCACACATACAAGATGAACGAGGCTCAGACATCAAAGCATTCAAATTCGTGCCTCCATTCTCTTTAAATACAGAGAGATAAGTCATTATTAATAGACCTACCTGTTTGCTGAGCATAGGTGTTGAAACTTGCATGCTGTATATCAGTTGCCACTGGGAGCCTGGACATACAGAATTTGAGAAACAGAAATCACGTCAAGAATTTACAGGACAAAGTCATGCAACACACCTTACCAGAACACTGCTGCTGTGTTGCCATAGCACATCTGCTCTTACAGTTTATACTGAGCAGGATACATGATGTGAATATGTGAAATTCATTGATGCATGGTCATGAGAAATTGCTGTAGAGTGGGAGCCATTTGAATGACTAGCAATAAAATAAGACTGCTGTTGTAAATACAGTAAAACTTCTGATATTCTTTTCCATGAACTGACCTCCAGGCATTTACCAACAGTAATGGATTAGCCATCCAGATGAGATACCGTTTTCTTCGTTTAAGAGAGGGGACATTCCTCCTCCAGCAATATGAGTCCCCCGGTATTCACCTTTTCATGCTGCGTACAACAAACTGTGCTGTCTGAAAAATGAACTGTAACTTTAATTTGCAAACTACCCCAGTTTCACAGAGTTCTTGCTATCCTTTACTTATCATGTCTAAACCTTCAGCTACACCTAGCAAGGTCTTGGGGGAAAAAAAAAGTGTACCATGACCTCCTTCATTATCCTCCTCGGATATGATTTGACCAAAAACAGATGTGAAGATGTAGAGGGAAACAAACATTAAACACTAGTTTCTGAATCACTGCTAAGAAATCTTAGCTTATTTTCATTCCTCACCCTCAAGAGACCACCGATAACTGAATCTTCCTGAAAGAAGATGGGAGAGAAAGAGAAACCAACTTCCTTGAGGCAAGAGGGCACAACAATGCCCAGGATCTTTCAAAGAATTCTGATGCTGTGGTTTCAGTAGAAAACCTCTCCTTTGTGATGTGTGTGCAAGCAAACAGAAAGGATCCTGAGCCACAGCTTCTGACATCCTTTGCACTTTAGATAACAGACAACATGAAGGAGGTGGCCACTTATAGTGGGCAGTGTCAGTAGTCGGAGCTGATAGTACCAAGAAGAATTACAGGAAGGACATTGCACTGATGGGCATGCACCGTCCACAAACTCCAGAGGAGAGTGGAGTTTGCCCACAGGTGAGCTTACATGATATGGACCTTGGTTATTATGTTTCTTTTTAAGGGTGTTAGTTAGCCCATTTACTGTAGGTAGGAATTATCACACTCCTTGCACAAGAGTGTTACGCGTGTACCAGAACTTGACTTGCAGGAGTCATCCAAAGGATAAGTCAATACCTATATCCCAGTTAGTCTTTGGCCTTACACATGCAAAAAATCCCCCAAACAAACCCCAAAACAGGACAATCAGCTGACTGTTCAAGGTGGGAGTGCCCAGGAGTCATCAGTCAGCATTTGAAATTTCTTCGTTTTGCAAATGGCCAGTCGATATGTCAGAGTAATCTTAGTAAAGTCATTCTTGTCTTCTCTTCCCCTTATCCGTACACTTTACTGCTGGTCACACTCCCTTGTTCTGCCTTGCCTTAAGAAGAAGATAGCAAGATCTGTGTCCTCTTTTGAGCTTGTACAACCTGTAGAAGACAAAATCTTGCATCAAACGACAGCTTTGTTTCACTGGCCTAGTTCTTGAGAGACTATTTCTTCTTCCCCCACAACTTTTGCATCCAGTGCGGTTGCAGATCAACCATAGCTTTAGACCCTCCCCTCCAAGGAAACTGAGAGCAACCAGCCAGACCAGTTCAAAGAGAAAACCTAATCCATTCTTTGTTCTAAAAGAAAGGAAACCAAAGTCTTCATACCAAAGCTTTGTTTCAGAAGACAAAACGGCAGCCATTTCACACTAATCTTTAAATCCTCATCTGGTTCCAGAAACAAAAATAAACAACAACCCAAAGCAATGACTATTCAGAACAAAAATCTCAAAGAGCTTTCCACCTCTGCAACAACCTCACTAATCATCCATTCCCAGCAGCCTCTCTTCCTTTTCTTTATGTCTTTCCTCCAGGCTCATTTTCAGTTACATTAAACCTTCCTATTCTTGCTTTTTTACTGTCACTATGTGAAAGAAATACCAAGGCCAATCTTCAAAGGAATTCTGAAAGTCTTGCCCTCATCTGATTCACCATCCTTCATGGGATGCCCTGAGTTGGCAGCTGCAGCTTCAGGGGCTGGTTGCAGGCATCTGGGCTCCCTCCCCTCCTTCCTGACTTCTGTGTTAGTCCAGCTTTGCAGTACTGGTTTCATGAAATTTGTAACAGTTATTTTTGAGGCAGCTGCCACACAAATTTGAGTGCAACTGGCCAATGGATTTATAAGTTTTTGTGTAGAGGCATATCACGTAGATGGACAGCATGATGGCACAGCATTTATCTCCTTAGAAGAGAGATTGAAATAGTTGTTTGGTGCTTCCCCACCTAGGGGAACTAAAGGGTAAAGCAGCTAAGCTGTTACCCAGGATATCAGTCTGTACTAAATGTGAAATACAGCAAAAGAAATATCCAAGTACAAAAAGAAAAACAAACAGGAGCAGGAAACACTTGTTAAGATAGTATGTTAATGAAAACACTGAGAATTAATCATAAGTTGCACCACTTATCGTTGATAGCTAAAGCCAAGAAATCAGGTGCTCAGTGGAGCAAAGCAGGACCTCTATAATCAGAGGGGGTAGTATAAAACATGTCACTGCAAAGTGTAGGGAGGGAGGAAGAGACCAACCCAAGAGATGGAAATAGTTCATTTCAGTTGTCAGGATGAGTAAATGGAAATTAAAGAAGCTTTCAGCTTCACATGAAGCTCTTTCAAGTTCCTGACTAAAGGAAGAAGAATTTCATTACCTAGGAAGCTGCCCTTTTCACAGTCTTGCCTTTCCTTCCCTTCTGTAAGCAGGCTGAGGGAAAATTTTAAAAGCTTCTTGCAGTCTTTTATGTCTGTCCTTTATAAGCACTGCCCATAAGGTTTTTTTTCAGAGAAGTAAATAAATGGAAGAAAAGTTGGGTCCTTCTATTGCTCATTGATTAAACATTTATTGACTGCTAATTTAGTAATGCTTTACAGCTGTAAATGATTACTTCAGCTGCAAGGCAGGGGATAGGGGTCTGAAACATCTGCCTATTTCTATAGTTTTTGTCATGCTGTATGCTCTTACAGGATTATTAATCTTTGTCAGGAAGGTCAGGAAGCATCACGCAGTGATTAATGGTAGGTTGCAGAGGTTTCTGATAACCGAGCTCCAAGGATTGTAGTTGAAACCTGTTAGATGGCTATTAATACCTCCTTTGCCCTTGCTGTAACCCATTCTGACTGCAGGTGACTATTGGAGAATTGCTGGCACTTCAGCTTGCAAGGATATTCACCACCTGTCTCCCTCCTCAATAGGGTCACCGTTTGAAGACCCTTTGTATTGCCAGTGGGCGTTAATGAGAAGGTATCAACAGCTCAGGAACAGCTACATCCACAGTCTTTTCCCTGTCCATGTTTCACCATGGTAGGTGGTCTCCTCTGAAACAAGCCCACAAAAACCAGGCTGGAGCATGTAAAACGGGAAGATAAAAGAGTGTCAAAGGTGTACAGAAAGGACAAAGACTCTTGCATAGTGAAATCTATCATTTTAAGTAGTATCAAATTAGTTGCTTTTGCTGTCAATGTCAAAACCCATGCTTAGTCACTTAACTGATGGCACTGATAGAAGCAAATACATTGACTAGGTTATTTGTTTAGAATCATAGAACAGAATCATTACGGTTGGAAAATTTACATGTTGTTGCTACAAGTATATGAAAACTGCTAAATAATCAATAATCAATTGTTAAATAATCAATGCACTCAGCAGCGCAAGAAGCAGTAGTAGAAATGAAGTCCTGCTAAGTTCCTATCATTACTGTCAGGTTATACAAGAGGATAACTATTCAATGAATGTTCCTCACATTCAGAAAACCTGCATGACTTCTGAAAGAAAACACATAATGCAAAGAAACTGGGAAGATGACAATATATTGTTTAGGGCTGTTCAGCATCCTGTAAGACACCTCTACAAGTTTGAAAGTGGTGGATTACAATACGTGTCTGTTTGTGTAGGTACATCTAATGTATTAATGATACAGAAATGCCTGTAGTTACAAGTTATTTACTGACAGACATATGTGAACAGCATTATTCTGTATTATGCATTATGGACTTGTCGGTATGTGTGCTCTGTAGTTCTGTAGTGTCATAAAACCTGTTCAATAGGGATAAGGCAATGCGAGACTCACCAGAGATTTGCTAAAGACCAAAACAACCAAAGCATTTCATGCCCCACAGAGCTTTGCTATATGCATATTTCAATTCTGCAACTCTTGTAAGTTTCACCAGAGATCATAAATGGACTGGTCACAACCACCCTCATTTAACTTTTGTTTTAGTTATACTTGTCTGGTGTAGGGCTTAGGTCAATGCCGCACCCAGAAATTTTTATATATTGATTCAGAACTAGGCCTTGTAAAAGCCAAGATAAAGATGATTTAGGAATAACAATGCAATGCGGGTCTGGTTTTCTGCTTACTCTGATCCAGAGAACCCAACCCTGAAGCTTCATTATTTTGCCTCTGTTTCACTGCATACATAGGCATAGACAACTCTATAAAGTAACAGAGAATTTGGGCTCAGTGTCCTCTGAAGAGTAAGCCTTGTTAACGTATCACACACCAGCTGTGGCTTTACCAGCTGGCTTTAGAGAGGTCACAGCAAAACTCCTGTTGATGAAAAAGGGCAAATATTTCAGTTCTAGAGTTTTACTCTGCTTTCTGTTGTCTCATGGTAGGAATGAGAGTAATGAAGCCTGTGGAAAGATGACACTAAATGCACTGAAAAAAAAAAAAAGGTCATAAAGGTTGGGCTGGTTTTGCTAGTCTGGAGTAGCATTGCTGAAATGAGTATTGTCATGAGCAACCTGCTTAGAAGGAAAATGTATTGTTATAAATAGAGCTGATTAAATAATCCTGTAAAGGAAGTGAAAATTTGCTGAAATATTCATATAATTGGATTTATTTATGAGAAAAATTAGTGCGTACTCTTTAAAGTATGCCTTTCAGAAGTGGCAGCAACACTCCTGTTTCTAACAAAGGATTATCAGTAGAATAAAATGTTAGCAAAACAGCAATACTGCAGTAAGTTTAAAAGATTTGACAAAGATTTGCATATATTGTACTATTATTTAAACAAGAGAAATAGCAAAACAAAAGCATTACAGAGACTTGCAGAAAGGCTAACAATAACTTGGTACAGGAAAAATCGGACATCTAGTTCAAAAGGAGTTGTATAATAGAGTTAAATTATACCACTTGATGAAGGTCTATGAAGCAGAGAAGAAATCATAGAATCATAGAATCAATGATTAGGGTTGGAAGGAACCTTAAAGATCATCAAGTTCCAACCCCCCTGCCATGGGCAGGGACACCTCCCACTAGACCAGGTTGCCCAAAGCCACATCCAGCCTGGCCTTGAACACCTCCAGGGATGGGGCATCCACAGCTTCTCTGGGCAACCTGTTCCAGTGTCTTACCGCCCTCATAGTGAAAAATTTCTTCCTAATGTCTAACCTAAATTTACTCTCTTTTAGCTTATACCCATTACCCCTTGTCCTCTCACTACACTCCCTGGTAAAGAGTGACTCCCCATCTCTCCTGTAGCCCCCTTCAGGTACTGGAAGGCTGCTATCAAGTCCCCTCGGAGCCTTCTCTTCTCCAGGCTGAACAACCCCAACTCTCTCAGCCTGTCCTCATAGGGGAGCTTCTCCAGCCCTCTGATTAATTTTGTGGCTCTCCTCTGGACTCTCTCCAACAGGTCCATGTCTTTTTTATGTTGGGGGCCCCACAACTGAACACAGTACCCCAGGTGGGGTCTCACGAGAGCAGAGTAGAGGGGGAGGATCACCTCCTTTGACCTGCTGCTAATGCTTCTTTTGATGCAGCCCAGGACACGGTTGGTTTCTGCACTGCAAGCGCACACTGCCGGCTCATGTTCAGCTTCTCATCCACCAACACCCCCAAGTCCTTCTCCTCAGAGCTGCTCTCTAACCACTCTCCGCCCAGCCTGTATTTGTGCTTGGGATTGCCTCGACCCACGTGCAGGACCTTGCACTTGGCCTTGTTAAATTTCATGAGGTTTGCATTGGCCCACCTCTCCAGCCTGTCCAGGTCCCTCTGGATGGCATCCCTTCCCTCCGTGTGTCCACCACACCACACAGCTTGGTGTCATCGGCAAACTTGCTGAGGGTGCACTCGATCTCACTGTCCATGTCTCTAACAAAGATGTTAAACAACACTGGTCCCAGTACCGACCCCTGCGGAACACCACTGGTCACCGGTCTCCACTTGGACATTGAGCCGTTGACCACAACTCTTTGAGTGCGGCTGTTCAGCCAATTCCTTATCCAGCGAGTGGTCCTTCCCTCAAATCCATGTCCCACCAACTTAGAGACAAGGATGTCAGTTACTAATAGAAGAGGACATGGAGAAAAGCAAAGAAGGTGAAGAAATAGATTGCCATTTAGAGAACATAAAGAAGCCAGGATGGAAGATTAATTGAATTAAGTTGAACACCAAACACAACAACAAACCGTACCAAGATAAGGAGAGAGGCTGTTTAGGGAACTACAGCATGAACATACCATTCAGGTCAGATGCATTTAAAGTCACTGTGGAACCGAACAAGCTCACTCTTCCAGCCCTGGTGGGCATTCACCTATATAAAGAAAAAGACTAAGAGGCAGTTCAGTGGAAATGGTGTAGAGAGATGGCCTTTACTGTGGTGACATTCCTACAGTAGTTCTCTTTACGACAGTAATTTCACAAAATGGTTTCCTAGAAGACAAGGAAGAAATTATTCCTCACAGAGTATCGGGTTTGGATGTTATATATTAATAAAAGACATTGAAAATATATATAAGTATTTGTTACTTTTCCAGACTGGCAGCTACTACAGTTGCCATGGGATGTCCCAAAGGGTAGATTGAGCTGACCTCACAAATGTGAACAGCTTAAAAAGCAGCCCACGTATTGCAAATGAGAAAAGATGAAGGTCAACAAAGTGATTTCCCTAACAAAGTGACCTACACTGCAAGAAAGTTTGAGCCTTATTTCTCAGCATTGCATTAATCAACGAGAATTAGAACTTCAATTAAATCTGTTTTTCCCCTTTGTTAAAAACACCAACAAAGGAAATACTGTGAAATCTGTCTGATACGAATTAAGATCTCCAGCAACAACCATTCATCCCCATTAAGTTAAATCCCCACCTGCCAGCAGATGCCATTTTGTACCATAGATGGCTCCCATTGTTCTCAAATTGCTTTACTTCACTATATTAGTCTGCTGATTCACTAAAGATTTAAAGGTAACGTGTCTGGCACTGTCAAAAGCACCACATGATATTTCCTCACACTCAGCTAAATACAATTATGCTGAAGAAACCCAGTGCTATCAAGTTCCCACAGTGATTACTGGCAGCCTGAAAGAGGCAGGAATGGAAAGAGAGCCTCAGAGAGCTCTCTGCTGAGCCAAATGACTGAGGCTGTTCAAGGAAGTGCAAAGAATTGGCTCCTCAGTGCCAGAGACAAAATTCGACCACGCTAAGAGCGGGCTTAATGCACTGTGGCTGAGAAAGCTTCCCCTGGAGAATGATACAAAGAATACCTCTTTAGTCAAAACTCACCTGGCACAGGGAACAGATAATAGGGAAGCGAGAGAAGGAGGAAAAGCAAATGCTAATGAGAACATAATAGATTATGAACCCAAAGAAGAATCTTAGAATTATAGCTTAAAGTATCCACATTTGCTTGCCTTGACATTGCTGTTACAAATGGCACTTCCGCTCTTTCACCACCTTTTATTCTCTGGGACCCTGATGTGTTGTTTCTGGCAGATTCTGGCTATCAAATCCCAGAGGCTGACTGATTAGAGTTAGCAGCAAGAGAATTCTCTGGTGAAAAACTGCCCTATACTTGAATTTACCAAAACAATGAATTGTCAGGATTGTGTATTTAGACTTTCTGTGTACAGTATAAGAATTTTAAATAAGTACAACCCCTGTCTTCATAGGTTATTCCTTTAAACTGAGTCAAGGAAAGGTTATGGTTACATCATTGGATTTGCTGGACAGTTGAGCAACTACAATCGGTAGTTGCTCGTTCTTTTTATATTTTTTTATTAACTGTGTAAATGTCAACATTAGGCAACATCTAGTGTCAGTCTCCAGGCCTTTAGAACAGAGAATATCCTGCATTGATGTCAGCAGAGGACTGAATATAAACACTATAGGTGTAGAGATAGAGGGGGTAATTATATAAACTTAATAATAAAAAAAAAGTCTTCATACTGCTTGAAGCAAGCAACAAAAGCATCTTTGTGAGTGCAGTTCTACACACATTACTGTTGCCAGCTATTTGGGCTATGACCTAGTATTTAGCTGCAATAAAAGCCACCAGTAAATGAGAGAGAGAGCAACCCTTCACGCTGATGATCTGTACTCGGAGGCTAATCAGGAGATCATAAAGAGAACAAAGTTTTCTGTTTATCAGATTGCAAAGGGATTATCTCAGCATTCTTGATTTTGTTAACGCTGACAAACTGGAGGGATTGTAAAAGAAATCTGCCTTTACCAAAAACCTTTATATCACAGACTAGAGATCACTCCAAGAACAGCATGGTCTGCAAATTCTGGAGCAAGAATGACACAGAGGGTCTGTTTTAATTGTAAAATCACAGCTGCATTGCCTTCATGAGCACAACAGGTTTACAAGGTGTATCTGAATACATTGTTTTTATACACGTGATGGGATAGGAGAAGCTATTGTATATTTGTGCTTTCCAATTACTGAGTCTGTCTGCTCATGTTTGAACTCAGACTTTTAGTACAATCACCATAGTAGGTGGGCCTGAGCCCTGGAGAACTGCATAGCTTCTCTTCTGTTACAGCTGATGATCAAGTACCGAATAGTACATTCCCTGCATTTATATCAGCTTTTTCTTTATTTTGCTGCTAATCTGTAGTTGAGAGCTTACACAGCCTGGCAGCAGTATCATACTGCTCCTCCTTTGACATTCACTTTTTGTTGTTCCTTACAGCTGTGCAAAATAGATCTCGTGGAACCATTCTGGGCAAGACAATACTTAAAGCTGGTTTTCTGTACAAGTGGAGATGACCCCACTGACAGCAAATAGCCAACAACAGGTTAGCAGATTCCTAGTCCTGAAGTGCCCTCCCACTGAGATATTCATGGAGACGTGGGGGTGATGGATATTAGATGTGTAACTTTCTGAGGAACATTAAACCTTTAGTTGAACAAGGTCAAATTCAGCCAAGCCAGTTACTCTTGAGGACAGAGACTAGTTTACTGTTTTGGGACTACCCGTGGCTGAGAAGAGATTCTAAGCACTTTACCAACCTTCACTGTCAAGCAGAGCTGGCATTAAGCTTTTTGTAGCCCATGCATGGGCTAAAGCAAAAAGCCTTCCCTTTTTTCTGTCCAACTCTACTGTGACTTGCACAACCACATAACGAACTCGGGTATCCTCACCAGGCCCTGTTATCTCAAGCAATTTCCCTGATTGCTCATCCCTAAAACTAACTTTGCAGCCAGCCGCTATTGCTAATCTCTCTATCTCTCTTACTAACCCAGGGGCAGAGAGAGCAGCTCGTGTTCTTTGTGATATATCTAAAAGAAAGGAAAAAAAAAGAGAAAAATTCCAACAGCTTTTGTATTACAAAAATGTTTTTCTGCTTTCAGAAAGTCCTGAGTAGCATACCAACAAAAATATGACCTTCCTGCCCAAATAATGACATACACAAAGGCAGCTCCTCTTGCCGGGCAGTGGGAACAGTGGGTTATGAGTGATTAAAGTCTTTCAAGGGCACTTGGTTCGAAATAGCGCTATGTACTTTCTCTGCCCTAGTGCAGACACACTACTTATCACTCTAATTGGATCAGTGACTTATTCTTACAGACAAACATACCCATTGGCATTCCTGGAAGGCTGTGAAAGACACACGGATAAAGACGAGCAGGTCTGTACTGTCTGGAGTGTTATGTCAGTGTCATTTAACGTACGTGTTACCCTAACACCCATTCTATGGTGGCATGCTGTGAGACAAAGGGACATTCTGATGTATCTGGACATGTTGCCTCCTAGATGGAAGGACCTCGTTCTTTATGGGACAGAACTTCAGCAAGTATGATAATACATTTGACTTTGGGCTCAGACAGAGCCATAGCAATTTCCGAACCCTGAATATCTGACCCAACCATTATTCTGACCTTTCTTTATTTTTTTATATTTTCTATAATTGTCCTGCATGTCTTAATGTCTCTCTTCACTGCAATGACCAAAGAATGCTCTCCCTCTGGTTTAGGATACCCGAAGCCCACCACGCAGAACGGGTCCAACTTCAGCAGGAAGAGTAGCTGGTACCCACCATCTGTCAGGACACCCAGTTGGGACAGCAGGTCATTTAGTCCCTTCTGGGCTGAGAAAAACTTGCCACCTACTTTCCCCCTATAAAAATATTGAGGTCTTTTCAATGATGACTAGGATCACCACACAGGGGCATGTGCCACATTATTAACTATTATAGCGTTTAATGTAAGTGCCTAAACCAGGGTGTTAACCATAGCATCTCGGTTCCTCCCAGCTGCAAACAAAGCTGAACATTTGGACAATTTAGAAGTAACTCAATGTTTTGAGTTCTTTTTAGATTTCATGCATTTTGATATGTTAAATTTTGAACACTGGAGGCTGAGAGCACTTCAAACGTTTAATGTCTGAAATGTGAGCTATATATATTGAACATAGTGGGTTATTTCAGATCCTTAATCAAACTGTTGTGGGCTCTTATTCCCCGTAGATAGCCTGCAGCCTTCTAAAATCCATAGACCAGCTGCTCAGTGGATTTGTTTCACAGACTATTGACAGCAAATGAAACACCAAAACATGGGTGAGGCAAATTCATCCTAAAAATGTGAAAAATAATGGAGGGGGGTTTTTTTGCTTATATTTATCCATTGTTTACTGGGGATGACAGTGTTTTTCCCAGTAAATGATAAGAATCTGATGTAGTACTTGACCATGTGATTTATGCTCACCTCTTTCTCTTCTGCTGGGGTCCAAATTCTAGAATGACTTTAGCCATCTTGCAGCATCCACTGATTAACATTCTGGAGGCAAACACTCGGATCAGGAACTAGCTCTTCTCCAGAAGTGAAACAACTGGAACTAGTTTTGCGGAACTAGACATGCTTTATGATAATCCCAGAAATATAAAGGGAACTGAGTTGGTAGGAGGAAAAGAGGCACATTGTGAAATA
This sequence comes from Pterocles orientalis, assembly GCA_011057875.1. Taxonomy (NCBI): domain Eukaryota; kingdom Metazoa; phylum Chordata; class Aves; order Pterocliformes; family Pteroclidae; genus Pterocles; species Pterocles orientalis. The sequence continues at coordinate 389,447 of WKFP01014301.1, forward strand.
GATATATTCCATGACATCTCCAGTTCAGCTCTCCACTGTTGGGAGGAAGAGGAAGGAATTCCCTGGACATTTTAATTATTAAATGCTATTATAATAAGAAAATAAATAAAGCAACCTAAGTAAATTTGAGATATGACACACATACAATTAAAACAAAACAAAGAAAAAACTACCAAACACCCCAAAACCAGAAACTCACATCCCAATCCAATTAATCTAAGTAAAAAAAATCAGCTTCAGAAAACAACCCTTCTTGGAATCATTGTTGTGTACGTGTATGTGCTTCTAGATCAGAAGTTAGTTAGTGACCAAGGAAACTGAATTATTCAGGCTGGGAAAGAAACCTTTAATCAAAACCCTAACCATCTGGGTTTCTTTTAAATATTCTATGTTATCTGGAAACATGTATCTAGAAAGCAAGGCGTCAGACCAAATCTGTATTGCCGCATAACTATAAATCCATGAGATGTTCAACCTTCTACCTAGATAAAAGATGGTATGGAATGGAGGAGCAAAAGGATGTCTGCAAGAAATACAGTGTAAAAAAGCTAAACTACAAACAAACTGAAAAAAAAGTATTTTTATTTAACATGAATGAAATGTCTCACTGGACTAAGAAGAAAAATCTTCAACTTAAATTTATAAAAACTACTTCATGCAAAGAATGATAACAGCAAGTTGCAATAACAACTTCTCCGATAACGCTTAGTGGTTTTAAACCGTTACCTTCTGGCAGTCACCCTAATCTGACTTTCGAATGCAGTTTCCTTCTCTGTCTATTATTATTTGTTACACACCCATAAAAAAACTAACGATTTTTATAGCAGTGATTTCATTAGTCCCTTTCAGTTATGTGGTTTGTTTTGTAGAATTTAATGATTTTAATCCTCATTTGAATAAATAAAAACGGCATAGTCCAATATCTAATTATTAGAATATGTGACAAATGAAGATTAATGATGGAAAAAAAAGCATTTTCTCTCAGATATCTATTGTGTATCTGCTATTTTAAAGATAGTGAAAAAACTGGTTTTGAGAGAAAAAGAATAATGAAAATGACAAGTCCTCTCCATTGCAGCTTTGATACCATAATTAACTTGCTTTCTTCCCAAGAAGATGATCAGAAGTGCATGTGGGAAAAATATATTATCTAAGTAACAATGACTAGTGAAAAAGAATAGTGAAATAGTGACAGCTTTTTCTAATTCAGAAAGAACCATTAATTAAAAAAAAATGCTGCTGCGGCACTTCTAGCTCCAGGACTCTAGTATTTTTTACGTGTATATAATCAGAATACGACTAATAATGCATAAAAGTTTTATTTAGTAATTCTATAGCAATTTTTTTCACTTGTACTACTATATCATAAAATAGCAGTTTTTAGAAGAACATTGTAAAGTATTAGATGTAGGAAAACTCGTAATTCTAACAAGAATATTTCTCTTTTTTTTTCAAAAAATTGCATTTAGTTTTCTAGCACCTGTAATGCCATCAAAAAAATAAATAGTAGACTACCTTCACAGATTAAGAAGATCCTTTGTAAGTGAAACAAATATTTAGGTCGTTATTTCACTGTGTTTTTAGACTTGTAAACAAGGGGAGCCTTTGGGTTTGTCCATCCAAAGTGACAAAATGGAAAAGCTATGCTTGCTTACCCAAAAGTAGTGCACCATTTAAAGCACACCAAGACACATCATAGAGCCTCTCTGGCAGACTATCCTCCTCTTCCGCCCAGTAGTGGACAGCTGAACTGGAGATGCCATCGAACTTATTTATTTCACAGTGTCCCTCTTTTCCTCCTACCAGCTCTGTTCCCTTTATAATTCTGGAGTTATCACAAAGTGTGTCTAGTTCTGCAAAGCTACTTCTAGTTGTTTCACTTCTGGAGAAGAGCTAGATCCTGACCTGAGTGCTTACCTCTGATAAGTTCATCATTTGAATGAGAAACATTTATAGAGATGAGTAAAGAAAGAACCTTTTTTTTTTTTTTTTTCCAGGTGAATTGTGCCAAGATTGCAAATATCCAAGCAGTACAAACTGAGAAAAAGAAACCAAAAGTTATGACCAATCTCCTAAGGACCAATCTGAAAAGCAAGGGAATTCTACCTGGTTTATCAATCGTGCTTTATTCCTTCTTTCACTTTCTCTCCTCTGTCCCCTTCTACGTTTTTTCATTAAAAAAAAAAACAACAAACTGTTGATACAGCAATAGATGCCATGTTACGATAATATGACTCCAACTCAAGAAGAGAGGAAAATAACCTCTGCAAATGTTCAGTGACTCAAATTTCAGAGAGGATGTGCTTAAAAAAAAGTAATTAAATTATAATTAAACTTATATTCCTAGAGAGTATTACATAAATGGTTACATATCACTCTCATTCTTCATTTCTATTCATTCCCAAATAAGATGGGTTACGGCAGGAGAATTTTTTCAAATTAAAATTTCAAATCTGGCTATGCTTTGCACTTCCCACTATGCCTGTATTTTATAGGCTCCGATCCATGAAAGGCTGTGCTTACCCTGAGATGATAGGTAGGCAGAGATGCTCTCATGGCTTCTGTCTGTGATGCTTGTGGCTGTCCCTCTTTCCCTCCTGATCAGCTCAGATACAACATTCCAGGACGGCAGCTTGGCAAAGTCACCTTGGAGTGGTGTACTTTAGGCTGGAGATCTACAAACCATCCTGCAGCAGATCACAAAGAGCACTTGTGTTTCAACTGGTTTATACATGTCATGCCTGTATCCCAGACTGGGAATTCAAGTAATGTGAACTCCCCTGTTTGTTTTTGTTTGTTTTTTTAACATTCCCCTAGTTATTTTCTTAATCTACTGTCAGGTACTATGTATTTGCACTACAGAGTGTTACGTGTGACTGTCACTTACAAAGGTAAATAATTAACACTGCTGTGGAAGAACACATCTAGAGACCCAGAAAATGAAATATCAAATCCACAAGCAGTAGGCTCTAATTTGCATTTTTTTAACTATATAAATCCACTGACAACAGAAACCTTTATTTTGAAAGGGGGAATGCTTTAAACTATCTGTGATGGTCTGAGACTACTAAAGTGAACCCTAAAACCAGAAGAAGACTTTGAAGCTATATTTCATTAATTACTCCCAATAACCATACCTTCTAATTAGGTTGTACCTGCCAGGGTACTCTCTAAGTTACCGCTCTCAGCGACATCTCAGAAATAGGTGCCATAATTAGTCAGGCTGTAATCCTGACAAAACAAATCCTGCGGGTCCCTGAAAAGTGTTGGTGTTAATTGCTGCTCTCCTAGCAGGACATCTTTTGTAACTAGCAAGTTTTTCATCAGAGACTACTGTAGACATCTTAAACTACCAAGTCAAGCCTCCTATGACAGATTTTATAGAGATCACGCTTTTGTGCAAAGAGGTGACTATTGCATTAAGCGGATTTACAGACAGCCATTAGATGGTTGATTTTCTGGTCAGGTTTAATTAACCTATGTTTGTCTCATCCACTTCAAAAGGAATACAGTCAACGCATGTGTACTAGCACGCTCCACTCTTTCTAACTTCAAAAAATTAATAATTCCATAAATACACTTCTAAGTAAGGCCCTAAAAGCAAAATATGGCATCTGGCCCCATAAGGCTTTTTCCACGGTATATTTATTCTTAAAATTTATTGGTAGTATTACTATTGGCTCAGCTGTATCACAGTCAAGGAAATATTAGTATAGACAAAGGTACCATCAGTTTAACAACAAGAATTTCAAATAAGCAGTGTTCAAAAGCAAGCCAAGAGCATAATAGTGCACATGAATACTGAGACATTGAACAGAAACAGCTGCAATGACTTCCAACTCTACTCCCAATTTCTGTCCTTACAGGAAGGAGAGCTGAACAACACAGAGGGTGATTCTGGAAGCATTGCAGCACTTTTGTCAGCATGTCCAAGTCAATTCGGTGTTCATCTGGAACCACCCTCACATGTCAGGCTGCAGACAGCAACGGTACAGAACCTGCACCTTGTATGGTGCAGTTTCCAGGAGGTCAGGTTGGACAGCTCAAAATTGTCACATCTCCAGCTGTTCTGGTTCAATCCAGCTGTGCCAGGGAAATTACACTTGTACCCAGGCTGAATTAAAAAAAAAAAAAAGTGCAGTCCAGTGAAGTTAGAGTATTCAGTTGCTAGGCACTGAGAAGAGAGATACTAATAAAGATCAACTGCTTCACAGTCAAACTTGAGACAGAGACATAAATGAAAAAAGATCAAGTGTGCTTACCATACCTGCTCAAGTGAGAGAGAGAGGTATACACACACAGCCCTTTCTAACGAAGAAAAATCATGTAATGATTGCAGGTACCTGAAGTAAGGACACGAATTGTAGGAGGAATCTAAATTTCAGACAACTGCGTGATTGAGCCAGAGGAAAAAAAAAAAAGCGAAGAAAGGTAATTGAACAAACACAAAAGATTAAATCACGTATTAAGTGTATCTTGAGAGAGAGAAAGAGGCAGCAGTGCTCCATCTATGCAAGTTTTTAAATCATGCAAAACCAACTTGAGCATGTTTGCAGCATATGCAAAACCTACAGTGCAGACTTATTCAAGTACCTGCTGGAGGGCTGGGGAAAAAGAAGTAATAGTTGGAAAAATTCCTTGGGTGCACTGACAGGTCAGAGTAACACCTCAACAAACAAACAAACAAACAAACAAACAAACAAACAAACAAACAAACAGTTTCCCCCTCCCAAAGTCCAACTCAGCAGCTGTTGGTACCAGGTATCAAAATAACCAGGGCTAAAAACTAGCAATAAATCAGCTTCAGATCGGATTCTGCCAAAATGGAACCCCCTGGCTCATCCCAGAGCTCCAGAGAGAGCAGAAAGCCATTCTGCAGCACTCTGCAGAGCAAATCTCCACCACAGTGGTGAGATCTGGCTCTATTTCACAGACAGACAAAGCCAAAATATACACACAAACAAAGCAGAGGCAATGACTTGTGGGTTGTAATTCCACTGCAAAGGTATAACCAACACCTCAAAAAAACCTGGATGTAGATGACAGATCAGGGCAGAAGTGGAGGAGGAGAGCTGAATGCAAAAGAACTAGAAGCAGAGGGTAGAAAAATAAGTAGTATCATAAAGTATCTTCCAGTCTTTCCACAGTAGCTTCATTTCTAGCATTTCTTTCTCTATCCTTCTGGCATACACATATATCAGGTAGGAACAGAAGTCCATGAAAATTATAGGATTTTATTTCTACCCCAGTATGACAGAGTTCTGTTTCATAGGGGACAATCTCCATGAGGGAGATTTCCCATGTGTGAAATGGGTTTTCAAATAAATGGTATCACAAGAGCAGTTGTTTGAAAGACTGTCCCCTTGAGAGGATCTTCCTATGGTACCACATTTTTATTTCTTAGCAGCCCGAAACAGTAAAATATATTTACATATATATATATACACTTCCTGTATTTTTTCTAATATTGTTCATACTGTTCAAGGTGTATTTATCTACTCCACACATCTAGGCAAAATGTGCTGAAATACACAGATTAGGCATCTTTTCCTGGTGTAATGGCCATTAACAAAATGTGTTAGGCAGCCTACCTGAAGTAATTTTTTTTCACTGCTGCATTATTAAAAAAATCCCAGTGTTATACGATGTGATAAAATTTGTTTAGGAGCACAACTTCAGCCAGATATGAAATTTACAAAGCTCTGAAGAACCTAGACTCCTATATTTCCAGTGATACAGTTAACTTATTATTCTCTATATTTAACAGGCAACCAGTATTGCCTTCGGAGTCCTTTTGAGGAACAGCTTCCCGTGAGCACTAAAGCAGCAATATGCATTGCTCTCCCTGGGCTCCAGTCGGGAAGTAGATCACTCGCGTAAGAATTATTTCAGAGACACTTCACTTTCCACTCATGTGTGTGCAACCTCATTCTCATAAACTACCTAAAAATAAGTTTTTGGTGACATTTTTCTCTGTACCACAGGCAGAAGGATATATATTTATGCAGAACTAAAATGAATATAGCTCATTTACATCGACAAATTAGGTTCAGTGCTTGTGTGCAAAACATTACTAGACATATTACAAGTTTTCCAGATAGTAATAGTAATGACCTTTAGAGAGTTTAGCACCAAAAGCTGGGTTTTTTTTTCCTAAAGAATATTTCTGAAAGATATTATTGGCTTTCACATTGCCAAGGTGATTTTTAGATTATTGTTAATAGGAGGAAATCTTGAGGGGTTTTTTGAGATATTTTTAATAAGGAAATTACAGTTTTATAGCAGATTAATCTTAGCTCTTTGAAAGCTATTTAGGTGTTAATTTAAAGTGCTATTTTGCCTGTTGTGGGACAAGATGAGCATATTTTAAGTGTTGATTTACAATACTTTATGCACAAATCTAAATAAGCTGATATTGAATTGTATTCAACAAACTCTAAACCTTCAGTAGTTAATTGTTCATAAGAAAGTTAAAAGAAAAGTCAGACAATCGATTCTGAACAGAGAAAGACAATACTCTAAAAATTCATGCAGGAAAAATTGACTCCTGAAAATTCTCAGAGAGAAATCTGTTTTGACATGACATCTGATGGAATAGAGTTTCTGATTAGAAGAAGTCCAAATGAATGTCAGAGTCAACTAATTATTTCATCAGCCAATTAGGGAACCAGCGATTTCACAGAAAGATTACGAAATCAATGAAGGGGGAACTAAAACATTTTGATTTAAAGTGTTTCTAATGTTAATTGAAAGACACATCTGTCACTAGCTGAGTATCATTAAGCAGCCCTTCTCGGTTCCCTTCACTCACTATAGCAGTGGAGTATGGCTGCAGTCAGGCTTCTCTGAATGAACAGGTACCAGAGACCCTTTACTGGCTATGTTCCTGTCCTCTTGGGCTGGGACATTCCTCTCTCATTAACCACATGTGCTAAACTCCAGGATTTTTCTTGCCAAATGCTCATCTGGCACAGTGAAAGAGAAAAAGAGGGATTTTTTCTGAGTTGAAAATTGAGAAGAAGAAAAATCAGAAAGACCTCTTTTTACCTTGAATGCCCACAGCAGTGAGCACAAGACGTAGCTGAACCAAGAGAAAGCAGTTAGAGGTCACTACTTACTTTGGACCTAGACTTTGTCTATTTTGTACCACTGCTACAAAGCTCAATAAAGCTTTATTCACCCAAGGATAATTCCCTATGCATGGGCAAACACTCTGGTACCATGGTCCTCGGATACAAGTCCCATGCTTGGCTCATCTCCCTGCTCTACCAGCTTCTTGAATACTTGTACTCCTTATTACAATAAATCAAGTTGCTGAAGCAGGAAATCAGATAGCATCCAAACAACATATACGAGCTTTAGACTCCACCAACTTAAAATGTGCATCTATCGGACCTATCACTGCATTTAGCTCAGCTGAGACAAAGGACCTGTCTCAAAAACACCCTGCTCCTGTGTAAGTGACAGCACGCAGTTATGCGATCCCCGTAGGTCAGTGGCATATAGAGAGGTTTCATTAACATGCTGAGATTTGAGCTGATGTCCAGGCCGTTCCATCAGAGGTGGATCCATTCATTGTGTGACTCTCCTTTCCGATAGTCCAACAGCAGCTTCCTGCTACAGGTAGAATTTTTGCATGTCTACTCACAGCTGGGGCGTGTGCAGTAGGGTTGGCGGCACAGCCACCATCTGTCTGCATGTATTTTGATACACAGGAATGGTCAAGATGCAATGGGAGTGATAATGACTGGAAATACAACAGCATGTTGTGAATGGCAGCCTTGAGCACGTCTCACATGCCCCCTGTACTAGCTCTGAGGCTTGTCACTCAAACCCACCTGCAGTTCAGAAGAGCACATCAAGACTTGTAAATTATGTGGATAGTCAGTTTAAAAACTGTCTGTAATTTCCTTTGAATAAGCTTAAAAGTATGGGCGCTGATCTAGTATTTTACCAGATTTCTCCAGGTGTAGGCATTCCTTTTGCATTGGCTAATTTGACTTGTTAGTTTCCAGTCTATATGCTGGTGTTTTACAAAGCTTCGTCCTCACTTAGAATACGAGCCTTATTCTCATCCAGTTTTTATAATATGAATTCAAGATAAACTCACTGAAGCAAAATTTGAGGTAGGTACAAAGACCAGAACACAGAGAAATGGAAATACAATTGGAAAAATTAATTACTAGAAAATAAAAAGCAGTTGTGAAATTCTAACACACAGTGTCAGTTAAAAATCAATTTTTATTTTATCTAATCTTGTTTCCCATTAATAAAAGTGCTTTCATTAAGAACAACCTAGTACTGGGGATGGAGTTTACATGGCAAAAGTAATTCTTGTTGGGAAAGCAAGTACAACCACAGGCAGCATTACAAGCCCTTAACTGGTAGTGTAGACGAACGAATGAGCATTGTCACATCATTGTAGTCTTAGTGGACATTTGCATTTAACTTCTTTTCTGTGTGCCAGGACTTCAGATAAGAGTGCAAAACCCAAGTGGTTATTATAACGCATCTTTTGTACCTAGGGCAATCTGGAGACCTGATAGGATCCTCTGGGCTACTCTGTATCTCCTGTGTCAAATAAATGCTTTAAGTGTTGGGTTCTCCTTGGGTGACTTCAAAGATACGAAATTTAGGTGACGGTGCCAGGCTGTCTTCAAAAGCAAGAGAGAGGAAAAAAAGCATCACCAGGCATTGACTTGTGTATCTTCTGTGTGTGGAAAGGATAAATGTACTCCTGGAGTTGTTTCTCTCTCTCCCTTGACTAGAGAGTGCCTAGACCCCCACGTTACACTAAATTAATCTCCACACCATACAGGCAGTGTATGTATATGTTACACAATGACACCACCTGAGCCAGTGGCAAAAATCCGTTGAACCAGAGTGATAAAAAGGTTAACCTTTTAGATTTGAGGAACAAATATTTAAAACCAGAAAAGACAGATTTGCCCATTTTGAAAAAAAGGTGCGTTCCCATCTCCCTGTTGCAAAACTCTCCAGCCACTCAAAAAAACAGGATACAATGTTTAAGAGAAAGACCTTCACCCTCAGTTTAGGGACAAACGGCAGATGCAGGTACCAACACTTTTTTAGATGGATGACAGTGGTAGGGGCTGACGACTCACAGTTGCCTCCCAGTGTACTGCAGGCTCAGAGAGCGGACCTTCACTAAAAGCACAGAGGATTTTTAAAGTGGGTTATAAAGTCTGTCCTCTCAAAATTGTTCAGCTTATTTTGTAAAATAGCTATGAACCTCATGTAATTGACTCACACTTTATATCTGGTGCTATTATTTTCCTACTACTGCAGTAGTTAATAAAACTTTTATCATTGCCATTGGCAAGTTGTTAGTGCTTTATTTTTATTAAAGAGAAGATAAAACTGTGAATGGTTTTAAAAGAATACTTGAATCCTTTCATTAGTAAGATTTCCTACGTCAGATTATAAAATGACTAGGTTCCCCATATTGCACAGAGGAAAACTGTAGCAAAGTCAGTTTTATTGACTTACACTTGGCTGCAACATCACGTAGACTTGTGGTTTTCAATCTAGGCTCTTGGCACCCCTGGGAGCTCCGTGAGCTTCTTTTACAAGACCCATACGCTCTCTGTACAGCATTCTGCAAGTCTAATGGAAATATATCAATGGCTGCAAATCAAACCACAGTGCATTAGATGGTGCTGCAAAAGCAGTAGCTTGAAGGCTCAAATAATTGTAATGACCTTCTGGTCACGGGCTTAACGATCATAACATCGGACACTGAGTACAAGCCACAATTTGCTGTGCTGTGGGAAACAGTAGTACACAAGTGACATCGTATTTTTGCCACAAAATCACCAATATTGACTCTGATTAACAAAAATTAAGTGGGTGGAGACATTTGTGGAAAGGCGTTAGCTCGTTTCCACAAATAGCTACCTTCTATTTAGGGCTGGGCTGGTGTAGTCTTCCACTACCTACCTGCCCAAGATAGAGCAAAATAAATGTTAAAAATACGGGTGAATTCAATGAAGAGCAAATGGGGGAATTATCAGAGCACTGAGCACTAACAAATCGAACTCCATCAAACAGAGTCCGAGACGCCATCCATAGTTGCTGTGGTATCCACAGAAAAGCCTTCCCATCCCTCTCCAGTGTCCACCACCTCTTCAGCATCTTTACAGCAAATCTACTCATATTCTTTTCACTTTGGTGTTGCTGAGGAAAAGCTTGAAAACAATTTTAAATAAGAATAAAATTATTTTTGCACCAATGATCAGCTGTTGGTAAACTAAGAAAGTAAAAGAATTTTTACAACCCGGCATGTATTTTTAAACAAAATTGCATAGCTTGCCACAGTCATTTCACTGAGCTTAAGGCCAGAAGGGAGGCTTAGATCATCTAGTATTGCCTCGTATATCTTAGGCCACTACATTGCATCCATTTTCCCCTCCATTGAAGCAGGCATTTTATGGTTTTGAGTGAATATTTTATGTATTCCAAAAAAGCAATTGCTGTTGGTTTGAAGACATAAAAGAGACCATACAATACTTCCTTGATTTTTTTTTTCTAATTCTTAAGCATCCTCACCATTAAATTATTTTTTCCCATCTTCATTTCTGAACAGAAGCCAAGAACCAGCTCTTAGCTATGCCGCTTCTTTGTAGACACTGAAGAACCTTTTGATGTTTAGTGTCACTTAGTGATACTTAATGAAATTACTTCAGCTTTATTGATAAGCTAAGCAAATTCAAGCAGCCAGCACTTTCCCTCTCACACCTTAGCCCCCCAAGTGTGCAAAGCCAGCACAAGCAACCAGACCGATAGTTCTGGCCACCTTCTGTCCCTTGGCTGCTTTGTCTTTTTTGTCTGCATGGTATTTGTGCATGCAGCTGGGTGGTAAATCAGTCTGAATAGCTTGGTCCAAAAGAAAGAGAAGAATCGAGGGAGGAAACTACAGAGACTACAGGTCTGGAAAGGATAGGTTTGCTCTTTTCAGCCAGAGGTCTGGTTTATGCCAACTTCATGTGTTTGTGCAACTGTGAGATAAGGCACTCTGTTCAGCTCATCATTCATTTCTCCTTTACATTTCCCATCTCAGATTTTTCAAAATCCCTCTTTAAGCGTAAGCTCAGGAGGTGAAAGTAGTGTGAGAGAACCACTCCTGCTAGCGACACTTGCCAAAGTAGAACTGCCTGCTTCCTGCTATTCATTATCCTCCTCTTTACATGGCCAAGGTTCTCTTTCGCCTTTTCCATGGCACTGGACAAGGATTCAGGTTGAATTGCTTCCCCATTATAATGTTTAAATCCTTTTCAAGGATAAATGTCTTTCAAGGTATGGTCCCCTCTACCAATGGCATCCTAAATTTCTTAGAAAACACGAGCATTTCTCCTATAGAGAGAAAAACATCTTACATTTCCCATGTAGCATGGTTGTGCCTTTGTACATATATAAAAATTAGTCCCACTGTCCCAGATGTTGTTTAATACATATGAGTCACAGAATTATTTCTTGCCTGGATATACGTTTGCTGAAACATTTAATCTTGCTTAATAATTTGCATGTTCTAATGAAGGCAGAAATGGAAAATTAGGTGTCAAAGCAAGCAGTTTTTCTTTTGTGGAGAAATCATTGCATCATGCATGAAAAAATTTGTTCCCTCTCACATTTTCCTGTCTTCTCCCCTTCTCCTGTTTGAAAATTGTAGCTTATGTACTTGAATGGTTAATTTTACCTACTGCATGCAGAAAGCAGTCTGTAGATGATATATTCACAGCAAATATTCATGCCACCCTTGAAATTGTACATACTGCATTGTTGGAAATGCAGAGTACAATTTTTGCAGACAGACTTGGAAAGAAATTGCTAAGAAGGCTTACAGACCAGCACAGCACAGCCACAACTGCCAGGATGCAGATAAAAGACAATGTCCCATATATCTTCAGTTCCATCAGGCATTTCAAAATGCTGATGAAGAAACCAAAATGATTGCTTCATGTTCCACTTCCACAGTGAGTGAAAGAAAAAAAAAGTTTTATATTGCATAACCAAGTACAACTGTGCCTCTTGTGATTAACATTAAAATATCTTATAATAAACAATGGGATGATCTTTCTCTAAAGTTTATGGCTTAGATTTTTGTTGATTTTGTTGTTGTTTTTTTTTCCTACCCCACTCTATTACAACTGCGGTCTCTTAATTGTCTGGCTTACTAATTATTAGTCAGGTCTATAGGACTCCTTGTGACTAGACATTCTCCTATTAAAAGCTCATTTTGTGGTCTTAATTTCTATACATGGAAGATTTTTAAAGGCAAAGCTGTGTCTAAAGACTATGTAAAATAATCTGGTACAAGTCACTGAAAGTAACTTTTTGTATGAGGCTTTGCAGTGATTTTATTAGTCTTGTAATAAAGCTCAGGGAGAAAATAAAATGTTATGCATAATTTACACGAAAAGTTGATGTCTGCTGGGGCTACTTGCAACCATATTTTGACAGAAATCATAAAAAAAGCCTGGTCAGGAAAAGTTCTATCAAAGGACCAGGGTTGTCTGAGCAAAAGAAAAATGCTGCCACGGAACTGGTAGGAACTGAACTCTTTCTCCTATCCAGTTCCTAGTGCACATGTGTCCACACCAGCAGAAATTACTTTTCTCAGAAGAAACCTCAAAACTATCTTCACATGCTGCCCAACTAATCAAATTCTTCTGTTCTGCACAGAGATCTGTCAGAGGCAGATAGGTGTATAAACGGCTTCTCCCTGATAAAAAAAAACAAAAAACAAACAAAAAACCAACCTATTTCACTCTTCAGGGCTACAAAAAAAAAAAAAAAACAAAAAAAAACCCACCAAAAACCAGCACTTGGTTTAAGACAAAAAGCAGATGAGAAGCTCTGTTCCAAACATGTGATTATTTTGTACTGCCTCCTATTAAAGTAATGAGACAGAATTGGTACAGATGATCTTTTTATTAGGCCAGTGAATAATAAGCAGGAAAAAAGGCAGATAAGTATGAGGTCTTTCTGATCTAAAGAGTACTCTGGTTTAATACGAGACATTGCCTCTCTACAAATCTTGCCTTGTTTCCTTTTTTCCCCCAAAAAATCTCCAACATCTCGTCCGCATATAATGGAAGAAATTTCCACAGAGACTCAAAAGTAGTGGTGAAATCCCTAATGGACATACAGAAATCTCTCATATTTACACACTGTTGAAGCCAAGCTTCCCAGGGATTACAATTTTGTGGCTTGTTGGCTTAAGAGTAGAGGGGTAGACAAATGTCCTGTTGTGGTGGAAAGACTTCCAAAAGCTTTGCAGCATTCTGTAAAAACAGCTTCACATTGCTCCTTCTCACACAATGACAGGAGACACAGCAAAAAATCAGGTTGAGTTGTTTTCTCATGGATCATAGCTGTAGCCTAATTTGAAATTAAGAAATAATTGTAATAAAAGAGAGTTGTATACTAAATGGAGCAAATAATGACTAGCCCTAAGTGTTGAAATTTATCTATGCACAGTGGGGCATGCCCTCTCCGTTAACCATTGTTATATGAAACCAAAGGTCCATAATACTTTAAGTATAGCCATGCAATTTTAAAATGTCATGAGAAATAAGCCTGCTTCTAGGTGAACCAACTGTATCAATTTCCCAGACTGCATATACATCAATATCACGTGCATCGCCTCCTGTCATGCTCAGCAGTTTGCAGCCTGGGATAGACGTTACCCTATTCTCACACGGTTCTGCTCATTTGGGAAGCAAGACAAGACACTCAATTAACTTCCAAAACAAGGGGTTTAGGCTAAAGATTAATTACTGGGAGTACTGAAATCCACTGTTCTAATTGCCACTATAAGGAATGCTTTGAAAATCAGGATTTTAGACCAAAAATGTCTTTTCAATGGAAGATTAACATTTGAATATCTTTGGCTTGGATTAGGTGGATAATTCTCCAAACATTTTACATACATATTAGATTTTATACACTGTACATAGTCTTAACCTACTGCAAAAGATATCATGCATCTCAGGCTATAGATTTCTTTTTAAGACAATCATTGTGTTGAAATACCAGATCAGATGTTGTCACAACACTTCCTGAATTTTCATATTCCTCATTTTCATAAACATATATATATAGATATATATTTAGGATTGTTAAGGCATTTTTGACACGACACAACTCTGCTCCTATAAAAATAAATATTATGGCCTTCTTCAAATCCACAGTGAGCTACCGGGTGATAGTGCATCTGCAGAAAAAAAACTTTATGGTTGCACAGAAGGAAATGAAAACCTGAGTGTCAATCAGGAAGCTCTCAAATGGAACGTGAAAGACATGGGTCATCTAAAATCTATCCAAAATTTGCCAACTAGACTGTAATGACAAATTATATCATAAGAAAAGAGTCTTTGCATATTACAAACAGGGGAATGAGGATGAAGAGGTATTAACTACAAAATAACAAAGAAGAAGCTAGAGGAGGTAATTATTCAGCCTTCATAAAGATGACTCCTACAGGACTAATAACTACCTGTCTGGTACAAATAAATGCAGAATTCCTAAATTTTGTCTCAGTGACTGTTTATACCCTCATCTTCTGCCTTCTACTGTTTTCAGTACAGAAGGATTGAAATCCATGGAAGGAGTTCCATTAGCACAGCTTATATGTTATGAAACACCCTGTTAAATGTTGCCACAGGGCGAATGAGAATGGAACGTGAAAGCTAAAAGCCAGTGAAAGGGGAAGCTCCATGGGAGACTGTGCTGCGCTGAACATTACAATCTATACTATGAGAGCATTGGCCTTTTTCAGCATCACTTGTGAAACTAAGCGCTCTTTTCAGGTGACTTATTTTATAAGATAAGGAATGCTCTAATAACTTGTGTGCTTCAACAAGGTTGGAAGCACGGCCTCTTGTGTGCACAGAGCTGAATAATCTCACTGACAGAGACAGATGTGGATAAAGTTCTGGCAAAAGTCATCCTGAAGGAAGTGGGACACACAGGAGGTTTTGTGATAGGGAGATTATTTTCAGAGAAAAAGAATAGATATATATATAGCATAATGCAAATAATGCATGAATCATATTTCTGTCAATATACACAAATCCTCCCACAAGCTTGAGTAGGGTTAATAATACGTATGCAAGACTTTCAGTCAGTTAGTAGCAGTACATGAAGTGCTAGCTGATACTAGGGGAGTGGCATTGTAACTGAAGAGTTTAAGTTTCTCGGTTACACAGCTAAAAATTCAGAGACTGAAGTCAGAAGTGCATCCCTGTGTCCCATGTGTACACACTGCTGTAATTTTAAGTATCTGTTTATGGATTACTTCCTTAATACTCTGTTCAACAGTGAAACAATTATGTATTTACTTGCTAATGGCACACGATTTCTTGAGAGCATGTGACTGCCATTTCTTCATGCTTACAGTCATTTCATTGTTACTGTAGTGACATACATATTTTTCAGCTGCTATTGAAACTTTCACTATTGCAAAGTCTCTCTTCACTAAGGTATGTACTTTATCCACTTGGAGCTAAGGGCATTTGCCTTTCTTGAAGGTGTCAAAGACCGTTGGGTCCCATATACATAAATTCAAATCATTAAAAAAAGGAAAAGCATGACAGAAATGTTTTCTTAAAAGAGCCTAACACAGAAAAAAGTGACACACGCTTTGCCTCTCTCTGGTCCATTGCAAAGCTTTTCTGTAGAAGCAAATCTAGCACAAAGCAGATCGACTTTGTGCCTTGTTAAAGACTGTACCTGCTCCTGCTGCAGGTGCTGCAGCCCTCCCGACAGCTCCACAGCTCCCTTTGGGCAGCAACATCCTGATACATCTTGGCACTCAGGTATAAAGGACTGCAGATGGGAACAGATAAAAGTGATGAATTCTAAGACATTCAGCAGTGAGCGGTGTATTGCCAGGTTATGGTAATGATGCAAATGGACCTTCAAATTTATTTCAGCTTTGTGTGCAAGATGAACATGAAAGTGACACAGTTTTCTGAAAATGAGCCTTTCTTGTTTTGAATGTGACCTTAAAGGAAATTTCCTGTGGTTATTTCTTTCCCTTCGTGATACATTAAAAAAAAAAAAAAAAAAAAAAAAAAAAAAAAAT
>WKFP01014301.1:415053-444991 GCA_011057875.1 Pterocles orientalis
AAAAAAAAAAAAAAAAAAAAAAAAAAGAAGATCTGAGGAATAGTCATATTTCAAAAAAAAAAAAATTAATTGTAAGGGAATCCAGTTTTAGATTTTCCTTGCCAACACCAGATGAAGCCTGGATGTACCTGCAGAACACACAGAAGGAAGAAGACATTCTGGAAAATTCACAACCTGCCAATATTCTTCATGCATAGACTTTTTTTTTTCCCCATTTCACATCAACAAAAAGCACACTGGGAAGTCTGAATGGCCTGTGAAGATTCTTTTCAGCTAGATCTAGGCTAGAGTTTTCAAAAATCTAAAGATTAAATATGGAAATAACATCTCAGCTGTCTTCAATTTTGCAGGATGTTGATACAGATAAACAGCATGACAAAGTGAAGAATGAGTTCAAGACAGACATGATTCCTGCCAGCAGGTTTGCAAAGGCTGCCTATAGTAGGATAGCTAAACAGAAAGAAGCTAGAAATAACTTAACCAGTTGCCTATCAGACCTAGGAAACTCGTCTAAGTCTGATAGGACTGCTGTCAGCATTGTTATGCTTGGGGAACTTAATGGCAGCCTTGTGTCTATGAATGGTTACTGTACAAAAAATTCAGAGTGCTGTTCACTCTCACTTGGCCCTGATGTGATAATCCATGGGCAGAATATGAACAGGGATTAGCCTTCAAGTGAAAACAGAATGAAGACAAAACTCTGTCACCTTGGGATGACAATAACCAATAACCAAGAACTGGCCAAATGAGACATCCTTTGCTGCTACAACAGTCCCTTGGATCCCTACAAATATCTTACAAGACACAAATAGACTCTTATGGGTGGCCTCACCAGAAAACGAGGGGTGGAATCAATATGTAATGAGGTAGACACAACTGCTAAAGTGAGCAAGCTTCTTAACAAGAATAATTTCATGTGAGCTGAGTTTGAGTCCCTTAGGTAGCTAGGAGCTTAGGGGAGCCTGTGGCAGTCCTGTTAAACTACATTTCTTTTCCTCTGTTCTAGCCTGATTCCCTGACTTTCTAGAGCATGTCCCACTGAGGGGTAGGAGCAGCAAAACTTGAGACTGAATTATATATTTGTCGGGTCGCCAAGGTAGAGAGTCATGCGTTACTCATACAGAGTTATACTTTCCGAGAGATACACATATTTAAATATTCTTTTTATTTTCCTCTCTCCCTGTTCCCTTAAGGCATTTGAGAACATCATCTTCTTACAGTATTGGTACTGGTAACCTTGCCTCAATTCCTATTATTTTTTACAAGACCCATTGGGATTTTAAAAGTTTCAACTTCTGTTTCAAAGGTAGCTTAATCTTTCACATCTTTAGGTGTTAAACATAATTAATTACTGTGGATAAATCACATTCAATCGTAAGCAGTTCATTTTTTTTTCATTTTCACTAGGATTTAAAGTGACTCATGATTAACCAGTGACAAAAACAATATACCATGAATTATCAGCAAATAAACAGAAAATCTTGAACTTAAATTCTAAACCAGTCTGATTTCCAATTCAAAGCAGGTAGCAAGGAAAGATATGGCATCCAGTGAGTCTTATAGTATGTCAAATATCTTCATGACAGTAAATGCTGCACCTTACAGAAATAGTCTTTTAACACAAATAAATGTTGCCTAAAAGCTTGGAGATTGTTTCCCAGCAAACCTCTTCAACCTCAGATCCTTGATCAATAATATCACTGTTGTGAGCAAAAGCTACTGCCCAAGGGATGCTCCAGGAGTGACCACTTCAAGTTTCAATAAGATGTAAAGAAAAGGGAATTGTGGAAGACTGTACATTTTTGACAAGAAGGTCAAGTGGCTGTTGTGCCATCAGCAGGATGTCAACACCAGCAGACCGATGGCATTTCTCGCACTCACGCAGTGGTCGTGCCAGCAGTGGAGAGCAGAGTTCAGGTTGTTTCTGTCAGGCTGCCACTATGGTAGATTGCTGTAACGCTCGGAGGTCAGACCAGAGTTTCTCAGTAACTTATTTACAAAATAGAGGAACACCCCAGCTGTCTAGTTAGCTCAATCGTACGCCTACCTTGTTTGCTTTTTCTGAAGCCAACATCTCAGAGCAATCTCTAAGGAACACAGACAGGAGATGGTTTGGTCTCTCTTTCTTGCTCTTTTCCCTTTTCTCTGCCTACCAGGCCACAGTTATCTTGTCCCTTTATTTCCAGTTTCTAGGGTTTGCGTTCTTTCATATTGCTCCATTTCTTACCATTCCCCAAACAAAGTGGGCTATATTTCCCCTTCCCATTAAGCTATTGGATATATTTAAGGCAAATAAACAACCTGTCTCAACCTAATTTTGTTCAGGCCAAGAAATATTAACATACTATCCTCAAAGAGACTATTTTTATAAATTTAAACTCTAGTGAAAACAAAAATTCCCTTAAGGCCTGATTATGTAATTTCCATGGTTTGGATGAATTTGTGACCCAATGAAAAGACACAGATGTTATTCCTGTCTTCTTTTTACCATCAACTGCAGTTGTGACCTAACTCTTGTTCTTGGGGCTTTTTTTGTTTGTTTGTTTCTTTGCTCACTTTTTTTACTGTGAGTAATCATGGCCATCAATTCACAAGGGTAGTCAAGACTAAATAGCACTGGAGAGCACAATCACTGGTCAGTGTTGATAGCTTTTTTAAAAAGAAAACTACTGTCAATTAAAATAGACTCACACAATAGAGGGTGCCCCATTTCTGTTGCTACAGTGCTTTTTTAGAGTGCAGATACATTGGCTATTTTGTATTTCACTGTCTCAAGTTCTCTACAGGAGTATTTACCACCTTTCTCCTGCCCAGGAAGAGCTGGGATGCCGTGGGCAGTGTCATACATGTTCTTTCTCAGGAGATTTAGTGGTGAAATTCCTGGAGCTGCAAGCCACAGGGATTGCTGCTGAGGGCAATCTGATAAGCACAAAACATGGACTGGGGTTCGATAAGTAGCAATGACATGAACAAAAAAAGGCACAGTAAAAGTCCCCATAATGTTGGAAGAATATTCGGCTTGCAAAACCAAAAGCGAGATGTTTTAGAAGTTAAGCAAGATGATGCAGAACTTTTCATCCCTTGTGCATTTGCACTGTGATGTAGCCTTAATTAAATTATCATATTTTATTGTTTCCTGTCTCATTCAATGAACAAGGAGTTATTCAATCTGTATGTAACATTGCTATTCATGGTATAGCCTCTGATCTTATTCTCCACACATCAGTTAAGTCTAGACTGACTAGAAAAATTATTAATTTCTGTATGGATGCCTCTTGCAGTTTAAACAGGCTGTTTAAAATGTATCACAATCATTAAAATGTATCACAATCATCAATATTGTCTTTGCGAGAGAAGGCAACATATCCATTTTACAGATAGGTAGAGGAGCCATAAAGAAATTGACACTCAAACTCAATGGGCCTGTTAATATTTAGTGCCCAGCTACACCTTGCTTTACCTACTTATTTAACATTAATTTATTCAAATCATAGCTTCAAATTATTTTCTCTACTTGTATTAGAAACTTCAGTTTTTCATAGCTTACAAACATGTATTTTTGGAGTGTTAAAATTCCATTAGAAATATATTTCTTGTGCATAAGAAAATAATCAGAATGGTTATCACATGGCATCCTACCGACGCCTGCATGTGTCACCAGCAGGGTTGGACACATTGGATGTGCCTCACAGACCTGTGCCTCTTGAGCCAAAAGGGTACTTTATGAGAACAGCAAGTTATCCTCTGTACACACCTACATTAGAGGGAGCTGGCAGAATTCACCATGGGGGCTTTCCACGTGTATGTGTTAATGGTAGCAGGGTGGTGCTCTCATGAAAATATACAAAGTGCTTTATAAATATGAAGAGTTTGTCTCATGAAACTGAGCAGTATGAATCACTTCATTCCATAGTCAAGGAACTAAAACACAGAGATGGCTTTTAAACCCCCCAAATTATTGAAAGTGCCCTTTAAAGTTTGCAAGCCCACTCTTAATTTTTTCCAGAGCCCTTAACTTTTTTATTTTCTTCCCCCCTCCCCCTCTCTTTCTAGGTATAGAAGACATTCCCACTGAAGCCAGCTATGTTTGTGAGCTGTCAGCACTTCCACTTAATCTGGTCTCAGAGATGTCCCTCTTAGGGCACTTGAAAAATTGAGGGGTACATAATCAGAAACCACTTATGCTACAGGTGTCACATGTGAACTCCATGGCCAAGGGTGGGAAAGAAACCGCTTCTCTGGTGTGATCTTTGGCTACTTGGGTCACAGGGCTGTATCTTTTTTTCTACAAACTTTTGCTCCAGACATAGATATTTGTTCTATCTGCTACACCAGTCAGTGACAATAGGAATCTAGCTTGGATGCTCTGAGAATAAGTTGAAACGTCTGGTCTGGGAGCACTTCTGAACACTTCTGTTCACTGGACACTAACTGGAGGAGAGATGCACCTGTACCAGCAGCCGCTGTCTACTGTGGCTTCCTTTTACAAGACAAAAGTGAGCCACAGCATATCCCAAACAGGGTTCCTGTCTTGTCAAGAGAATCCCACCCTCTCAGTCTAGGCAGGGCCAGCATTAGCCCTGACAGAAGTCTATGGAGAATATGGAGAACCCACAAACTCCAGTCTCCTCACAGACAGGTTAGGGTACCTGACATTAGGCTCTAGCAAGATGCTGCTTTTTGTCCTAGTAGAACCTGGGTGGGGTTGGATATATACAGGTAGAACTGGCCCAACATAGACCTACTGCGAACATACCAGGGCTGCTGGAAACAAAAGTAGGAAGAATTGTGAAGGAAGACTGTATTGGCTCCTTTCTTAAGCCTCACTATAATTTTACTACCATTTAATACCATATAAAGTAATATCAAGCAATACAATATAATTACAATACAAGTAAATACTATGGGAATAATGTCTTCTTTCCTCCAAAAGCCAGTGTAGATTGGATGAGACCTCTGAAACCTTTCAGAGGGGGAGGTGTAAAAGGCACATTTGCATAAGCATACGTAGGGAGACGCAAATTAATTCTTCAGTTCACTTGTGGGAGATTTATACCCCCCTGGCACTGCAAGAATTTTTATCAACTCATTTCAAACATATTTCTTCATGTTCTCAGTGTGTGGTCTCAGCTGCTGATTCTCACTTGGACATTACTAAATAGTGAAAGCTGCCAGAAGCTGCCAGACAGTGCTATAACACTATTTACCACCCAACGGGAACAATTTGTGGTTTTGAAGATCCTCAAAGAGAAGGGTAGCTGTGAATCTCTACTCACCATCAGCCAGCACTTGTTCATATTGCAGTCTTCATGGTCAAGCCAGAGTCTCCTCAGGCCTGGTAAGGGCTCTCTGGCTCCTGACATCTCCCAAAGGGCTCTCAGGTGATTTCTTTTATCAGACACATTCTCCTTGCTAGCAGCAGCAGGCTGTCCTGAAGAAGTTGATATTTCTTATTACAGTTTCTCCCTCCCACCTCCCCCTGCCACCCAGCTTTTAGACCAGGTGAATCTTCCCTATTTACAAATACCTCACATTCTGCTTTTGACCAAAGCTTAAGTTGATTGTAGGATTGAATAGCACTTTGGTATGGATAGGATCTTTTACTTTAAAAATACAACAGTATCTTTGATGTAACTTTTAAGTTCTGACTTCGAAAAGGATGTAAGATTGATCTTAGTGATATTTTAAAAAGCGACAAATCGAGGTTGAAAGTTCTCTTTAAACATTAGTTTTGTATTTTAAATAAATCATATTAAAGCTGAAAAACTTTCTTAATGGTCACATTTGAGGCAGAATTCTCACTCCTCTTAAACACTGATGGACCTCAAAGGACATATGGGAAAAAGGACAGAACAAAATAAAAAGTTAGAAAATTAACGTTGAAGATCTTCTGAGAACTTCCAGTGGAAAAAAAAATCAAGTAATATAGTTACCAAAGAGAGAGAGAAATACTATCTTCCTGTATGAATACTTGAATGAAGCTTGAATAAAATAATTCATTAAAATAAGTTAATAAAAGGCATACTCAACTCATTCTCTCCACCAGCCAACATCCATCATGGCTCTTCCTATTCATCTCTGCACACAGCAGGAGCAATTGAACAGAGGAAAAAATAAGCAACCTTGGCACTCGGCACTGCTTTTTAAGCCTGAAGAAGTTGGCTAAAACACTACCAAAGAATTGCATTTTTGTTTTCATTTTTATGCGAAAAGAGATGGCCAGGCTATCGTAGCTTCAAACGTTAATTGTTTGTCTTGGTATGTGATGGCTTATGTACTCCAGAAGGTAGGACAGTCTGCATAAACACGGAAGCAGTGGAATTAAATATGAACTTCACTGGAACTTTAATCTTCTTGAATATTTATTGATCTGCTCGTCTCAAGAGAGTTGCCTGAATTCCTTATTTCACCTAGATAGTTTAATTGTTTTCTTCAGTTTCACAGAACCTAGGTAAAACCATCGTCCTTTATTGGTGAACTGTTTAGGATATTCTTTATTTATTAGGGGCAAGAGTCAGGACACTTCTTGTAATTATTTTTCC
Organism: Pterocles orientalis; assembly: GCA_011057875.1. Lineage (NCBI taxonomy): Eukaryota > Metazoa > Chordata > Aves > Pterocliformes > Pteroclidae > Pterocles > Pterocles orientalis. The sequence goes on from WKFP01014301.1 coordinate 421,596, forward strand.
CAGTTAAAGCACTTTAGCTTGTTTGTTATTGTCTAGGACAGGACTCCTGTCTAAATGAATACTGATTTGGAGAATCAGACATTTTACTCACCTTGCAAGCAAGAGATATTCTCAACAGTGCAACCTGAATGTGAATTTTTCCATAGCTACAGAGAACACCATTGCTTGTGTTGTGCCCTATATTTTTTTTTTCTCCTTGCTGTTCCTGCCTGCAGTCCTTAGCATCTTCAGGCTTGTGCTTCTGGGCAGGAGGACCTGTGGCTGTAGACTTTGGAGACGTGCTCAGCCCAGCAGCCCTCTAGATAAGCTGGCAGGGATCTTTGACTGTGTCACCACCGGAGTTTCTCAAAGCTGAGATGTTTACAACATGTTTCTGTTTTAAAAGACTATAGGCTTTCCCTATAGCTGTGGAGGGTTTCCGGTTTCCTTTGATACAGGTGTCATTTTGCTGGATCGAAACCCTTGATTCTTTCCCAAGAAGTTCATGTACTTACTAGCCTGAAATAAATTCAGGTATTTGAACTGAATATATGCCTTTTTCAAGTTGTCTCAGACCATGTCCCTCACCCTTCTCTAATAGGAGGCAGTGGAGTCCGTCCTTATCATTGTTACAACAACTGCACAAAGATCGGGGAAATGCCATATGAAAGCTACCTGGAACCAGGCTGATGAATGAGCAGGGTCATTCTCTTCTCTTCCCTCCCATCCCCAGCCTCATTACCATTAGGACTCTTGGTTTTGGCTGAGGTCCAAAGGAGCTTTTAGATCATTTTCCCTTTTCTTCGTGCCCTCTGCCTACTTCCTTCTGCAACATTCTTCCATTAGAAATTTAAAAAATATTTCTTTTTTTCTTTTAATTAGAAAGTACTGAACAAGGCCAGCTCCAGTTCTTGCCAGGCATCAGTCTGATGACTTGTCCTGGCAATTTATCATCTGACTCACTTGCCAGCAGGGACAAAAGTCCCTGAAACCGACCTCTCCACAGCAGGCTGAATTTCATTGTGTTATATTTCCAGTAAAGATCTGCTTATTAAGAGGAGAAGAAAGGGTTAGAAATAGGTTAGACACATCTCAAGCCTTCAAGGATCATTTTTACAAATTTAGCTATTTCTTTAATCTTCTCTAGCAGATAGCATTTGTAATTCTTTGTATTCTGCATATTTTAACTAGTATGAGTACCTGACTTCAAAATTATTTAATCACATTTTATCAGCATAAGTGCTAATATCACTCTTAATTAAGGACAGAATATCTGAAATATTCTCACACTAAGACCTTAGGAAATCTCAATGAAAATTTTTGTTTAGCATACAAGGTTTGAAGGTATCTCTTTTCTAAATCTTCTAGGTCTGAAAACTCGCCTAGGAGACTCAGATTAAAATATTTTCTCTAATAATTTTTATCCCATCCTTCTCACATAGAAACAGCTACCGTCCTGATGTTCACTCATTTTTATCCCATGCCCTCAGTAGAAGCAGAGAAATTTGCAGAAAGAAAATAGCTAGAAGGAACAAAAATTGATGACACTTTTTTCTAGTGCATTAAAGCACTTGCTTGGTGTTCAGCCAGACCAAGCGGATAGCAACATAAGTATGTTCTTGTTTACAGAAGTAAGAGGTGATTCACTCGTCTTAGTATAGTAAGTCTTAGCCGGTGAACGGAAGGACCCAGTTCTTCAACTCAGGTGAAGATATGCCAGAGAACTGAACCTGGAATATGGTACAGGTTTCCACAGAGACGTCATAAGATACATGAACTGCACTTATACTTTTTTCTTCCCAATGTCCAACAAAAAAATGGGATATGGGGGAAATCCCCCCAAAAATGGGAATGACAAAATATATGAGCAAAAGCTTGAAATATGATTGGGTCCTTAAAGCTTTCATTTGTCTTTACAGAGCAAGTTGCCTCCTCATTATATTTTTCCCAGGAGGGATTGCTTATGTTTATAAAGTGAAGATTATACTGTCTCCTGCGAAAAAGCAATCTGAATTCATTCTTATGAAATAAAATCTGCCATAAGGAGATACTTGTTTCTATTCTTTTTCTCAGTCAAAGGAAAATTGAAATTAATGGAATTTTTATATTAGTTCTAACATAACTTAAAAACTCATACACAGACTGCTATCACATGTAGCATTAGAATGTTCTCAGAATTAACCGTGGAGAGGAAATTAGACAATAATAAATAATTTTGCCTGCAAGCACTATTGAAGATTAAACCCATAAAATTGTTTTATCATTAACTTCCTGTTACTGGCATGCACAAAATTGCTCATAACTGTTCAGGACCATAGCTTGATGCCAGTTGGATCAGCTAGCCCATAGTAAGCCCTCATGTCACACAAGCTTAGACTGTCTGCCATGTGTGTACCCTATTATATTTGGTAAAACATTAACATATTGATTTAAAATAGAACTGCAATTTTTGTCTACATACAGCATCTGCGTGCTACAACAGAAAACTACCTTCAAAAAAGCACATTTTTCACAGACAGCCATGGGACACTGGCATATGTTCAGCAAATGTTCCATTATGCTACTGTCATGCAGTATGTGTTCCTTCCACTGCTAAAGCAATCTGGAAGTATATTTACCTAGCTCTAGGCTCTGACCGTCCCTTTTATCACAGAGAAGAACACACTGCTTTTGGCCCTCTGCCCTTTGTAACATCACATTTTTATGCAAAAACTACTGACGTGATGTTGGAGATCAATCCTTTCCAAAACACAGAAGTGACCGTAAGGCATCCATGGTCAGTGTCCTGACAGGAACAGCTACATCAGAAATATCCACCATGGAAGAGCTTAACTTCACAAACTGGAGCTAGCTAAAGTTGAGGTTGCTAGTTAGAAGGATATTAGAAAGAAGTAGTTAAATGAGTAAAATACCCACAAGGAGTGTTGTTTTACATTGAGTTTTACAATAACTGTATTCCAGCTATTAAAAAAGACCACTGCAGAACTAATTCTCTTCCCCTGGTCTCCTACATCAATGTGGTTAAAAAGAGGAATCAGTGAGACTTACTAGAGGGAAAAAAAAGCAATGTCCAAACAGGGAAAATAAAGTAATTCATATGTCTCACGATTTGTCTGACCAAAACACTTTGAAGACCAGGTTATTGTAGCTGAAAAAAAGAACACTAAAGGCAGTGGGAAGAGTTCTACCAAAAAGAAGATGGGGTGACAGATGACTAGTTTGAAGAAAAAGCAAGATGAAGGTAAAGCAATAGCAATACAGGGAAAGTGGTCTGTGTCTGTGCTAAAGTCTGACTAGGCTTTTTTTAGCAAAAGCCTGAAGAAACTACAATATACGGTTGCTGAACTAATTGCTATGTGTGATGAATCACTTCAGCTAACCTTGGTGCTGGAAGAACAGAGTGGGACAAATTTGACACCAATCTTTAAAAAGGGGCCCAGGAGGAATCTCAAAATTACAGACCAGTAACTTTGATGTTGCTGCTGGGCAAAATGACAGAAGCCAAAGCAGAGAACATAATCAGGGGACACAGGAACACACACTGTAAAGAGGAAAGAGACAGGGTGTTCCTTACAGAGGAGAGGGATGTCTGCCCATTTATGCCAGCTCTGTCCCTCAGTGTATATTTATACTATTTTTACATACTCCATTCTATATCCTACTGTTGGTAAAATATATCTGTTGCTGGTCCTTGATTGTAACTAATGTCACTCACGTTTTGGCAGTCCTGATGGGCTATTCACATTTTTCTGCTTCCTCATAGGTGTACATGACACAAATCCCAGGTGATCAATTCATTGTTTTCCCTCTGCTCCAAGAAAATAAATACATTCTCTCACTCCCAAGAGACCACAGTTGCGTGTTTTTCATTCTAGCAATTCTAAAATTCTCTGTGTTCTTCAGCCAAGGAATAAACAATTCTTTGTGAGTTTAAAATGCTCCATCTAGCTAATTTAAGAACGTGAGGTGTTCTGTGGCATTTTTCAGTTGTCATTAGAGAGCAGACATTGACAACTGCAAACTTATTTTAAGATAAGAAATTTATGCCTCTATAAACAATGACATTCAAAATTATGGTTTAGACACATTGGAGAGAAATAGCAAAGTAGGGAAGGGCAATCATACACTTGCTTTAGTCAAAAAAAACCACTAAAAAAACCCCATAAACTATGAAAGTTATCTTAGGTGATTTTTTCTTATCTATAAAATTGCCCTGAAGGTGGAATCCTGTCTTCAACAACAACAACAACAACAACAAAAAGACTTTTGGGAAGATTTGTTTTTAGAAGTTCAACATTTTAAAATACCAGTCTTCTTATGAAAAACATTCTGACAAAGTTTTTTTCTCCTAAATAAAAATGCTTTCTCTTGACATTGTTGAGCAATTTTAATCATGTTTGGAATTGTTATGGTGGTTTTCTTCCATCCATCTAGTGAAAATATCAACACCACCCCAGATAAAAATTTACATAGAGACTTCCTGAGTCACTTCCCACTTGTTTTTCATATCCTTTATTTCTGTGATCTCAACATTAAAGTAATCAGCTTATTTTTTATAATATTTATGTAAATACATTTAGCACTGCTGTGGCTTAATTCTTTATTCAGTTGATGAATGGTATCCATTACTACCTCTGTGAATCCTGAAATGAAAAGATTTTGAAAAGCTAAACAGGTGGTGAGATACTGTAACTCCTTTATTCTATTTGAATTTATGTAAATATCCCAAGCCCCGGTTTATATTCTGTATAAGAAATCAGCATGATTCACTTCTTATAACTTCAAGAAAATATGATCTCACAACACAGCATTTCTATTCATAACATACAGGATGTACGTACCAAAACTGCTAGAGAGAGTAAAAATGATGTAGGAAAGGAATAGAATAAAAAAGACCCTTTATTATCTGTCTTCCTTCTGAGATGGTTTCCAGAATTTTATATTTTGAAGAATTCTGCTTATATCCTTCAGTAATCTTGCAAGTCTGGATTGTTTGTATTGGAAAGCACATTAGACCCTGTAGTCTAGAAAGAAGGGAAGTTCACCACAAATGACTGCACAGAATTAAATTTATTTGCTATAGAGGGACAGAGAGTTTAGCAATCCCTTCTGAGGTCTGAATCAGTGACAAGTAGTATCAAACTTGATACCTGAATATCACACTGTGACAGCAGGAAAAAGAAGGATACAGATCCAGTAATGTACCAAATTAAGTGTGACCTCTCATTTCACAATCAACTCACATTATCTAATTAATGTTGAGAATATTGAATAAGTCTTATTAAACCTAGGTAAGGAAGGACATTTTTAGCATCAGTAAATATAATCCTTCCGCAAAGACAGGAACAGAGCCGCGCTGTGTACCCACCCCCAGCCAGAGAATACCTCTGTTCCTAAAACCGTCATGAGGCCAAAGATCTGTAAAGCAAGCAGCTAAGGGAGAGCAGGATGATCCTCAAGCACAGAAACACTGTGAAAAACTTATTGGTCTGGTATGTAAACCATAAGCATATAAGGCTTGCACTTAATTGAAACTAGATAGAGGTATCAAAGCTAAAGTCTGATGATTTGTCTCAGTGGGTCAGGTAGATGACGTAAAACCAACACAAACTGGAAAACTGAAGGGGAGTTTGGGGCATCTTTTGGGGACAAGCCAGTGATGTTACTTACACCTTGTTGAGCCTTCAAAAATTGTTTTAACACTTGAGTCTTTCACTTAACTTACCTCTTGCTGCAAAATCTTTATCAAAGATGTCCTGGGATGTAATGTCTTTTAGAACAGGAGTTTATGTATGGCAGGAGATGAACTTGACAATAGTCTCTATGTTAGAGGTCTTGTTCTCAGACACTTTTCATTTTGAGTACTTCATTTACACGTGAACACAGCATGCTAAGTTCCCACTTGTGTAAATGAGGAAGGAAATTCTTGTTTAAGAACGTTTCATACCAACCTTTCCCAGGTACAAATGATCAGAGAGGTTTCACAGCAACTAAAAATCAGTCTCAATAGTATGTTTTTTTTTAAATGTGACCAGGGAGCTTTCACTCACTCCTTTTAACTCTAGTTCCCCTGCATTCTCTGTCTCCCTGCCTTTCTCTCTTTTTAATAAACATTTTGATTGTCAAGATTGGCTTGGGCTGAAAAAATGCAAGTTTGCCCTGAGGACCAAGGCTAATTCTTCTGCAGAGTATAAAACACATTGCATGAACTGTTTTAGAGCTACAGATCATTAAATATAAATTACTCCATTTGAACATTTTCAAAGCCATTGCCATAAAGATTAGAGGTAGCTATCAGGCTTGTTTTTAACTTGGGAAACCACCATTAAAAAGAAGAAATAGAAATAACTGGAAGCAAATGAGGACTTGTTTATAATGCATGAAAGATTAGTTGGATGCATATAACTTGCACTGGTCATTTGTATAACAGGCTAATAAACATTTTGTGTGGGGTTTTTTTTACTTGTGTTTTTGTTTGTTTTTCTAGAGATAAAGGAAAACAATAGAACTTACTTTTTGGTGTACTTGAAGAAAAATCCATTTGTCTTGGCAAAGTCAATTGATGAGGAAGACTGGGAGGAGAGCATTTGCACTTCACTGTACCTCAGTCACAGCTTTGTTCTGCAGTGACACAATTAACTTGTGAAAATAAGAGAAATGTTCATGCATATCATAAACCTTCCCATGGCCGTTCACCTACCCATGCCTGCCCCACTTGGATGAGTTCCCAACAAACTAATGGTATCCCTTCTCCAAATAATTTTGGTGGGCTGAATTGCCTCAGCCTTCCTTAGGACAGCTTTGACTAACAAGCATCACCTGCTTGGAAAAGCACCAGAAAAAGGCATCATTGTTTCCTTCATTTTCCTGTCAATCAAGGCATGGGTAACAACAGGTCAGGAAGCTGCAGGGGGCACTGGTCCTCCCACTACCTCACTCTACAGCCTGAACTGGGCAGGTAGCTACGGGAGACACACTTTATCTGCCCAACAGACCTACTGCCTAGGCAGTACTGGCAAGATCCATGTGTTGGAGCAAAGGCAAGGAGGAAAATTCTTGCTTCGTTTGCAACTCCATTGTTTTCCAAGGAAGCAAATCTTTTCAGAAAAATGCAAATAGACACAGAGAGACAAATAAGGGGATAAAATTCATCCCCACTTTTCTGCTTACCCTCAGATGGAAATTAAAGCCCAAATAGTTCATTTTGTTCCTTTACACATTTGAAGACAATAATCAAGCTGCAAATAGTGGGCTGGATGACAAAGACTTCTGACTCCCTAACCCTTTTTTCCCACAGTTTCCCGTGAGCTCACTGCCTGTGAAGAGGCTGTTGTGAAAATGCTCCAGCCTCTCGTCTCTAAAAAACACCATTGACATAGGCTCCCCAAAACAAAAACACTTATTTCCCAGTTTCCCCCTGTAGTGGCTCTACTACCCTCCTTCAAAGAATACTCTGGCAATGTCTAAAACAGACTTTCACTGACTGCTTTTCTGGTGAAACAAAAAAACCCAGAAAGATCTGAAGACTGTATACTTAAACTCATAGTCCATGTAGAATTAAAAGTCACAGCAACGCTTCTCATGAATGCTACAAAGTCTCTAGCTCACCTTCTCCTGAGCAGGAGAGAAGTATTTATATTTCGACGTTTGTATTTGTTGCCTTATCTAGCTGACTTGGTTATTTGTTAGGGGGAGGAGAGGTGTCTTTAAGTTCGTGCTCCAATATGAAATAAGAAGCAAATCCCCTTACTTCAGAAAACATAGACAGATAGACAGGAAAAATTTTGTCACTATCTATGCAAGGAAGTATAATTTTCTGCTAACTATGGGATTTAAGGCTCTAAACAGCAACAGTTGTTGACATTAGAAGATGCACACAGCTGTCCAGCTTTGCCTTGATCTCTCCCTATCTGCACTGGTAACAAGACTTCAGATATTCAGTTTCCTGAAGTCCTGGTTGAGCATCTCTCACACAGAAAAAGTAGGCACCAATGCACTTAGGTTTCTTTATAGCTTGGCCTTATCCATCAGAGAAAGCTCTTCTAAGCTCAAGTCAAATTAACGCTTATCTCTTTTTTTTTTCTTCTCTGTCTGCTGCCTGCCTTTACCTCCTCCTCTCTGTCTAAACAATGTGTGAGCAATATGAAAAAAGGTGGCTCTATCATCTTTTGTTTCTAATATGATATTGTTTCCCTATGTGAATTTCCTTCTTCAAAATGAAAGACTTGACAATGCAAGTGACCAGCATATGAATGGGGTTTTTTCCCTCAAAATTTGATATACAGGTGGAAGGGATTCACTGTGATGGGATTGAACTACTTCTTAGCCTGTGGTTTTTCTACTTTTGTAAAATGAACACCCAAAAAAGTGACAAGTTATTGTAGGAGAGTCAACTTATGTATGAGACTTGCATTTGATTCTCATAAAAGTGGATTCATTTTTTAAAGAATAGTTTAAACAGAGCTCTGTGCTAATATCTAAGCAAAATATATTGCAAAACTGGAAAAAAAAAGTATTTTTTCAAAAAAGTTCATATAAAATGTTAATTGCAGTGCTGAGCATTCAGAAAATAAAGTACACCATCTACCAAGGTCCAATGAGCCCACACATTCATGCAGCTTTCCTTGCTCATGGATGCTCTTTGGACCTTTCTTGAACACTTACGGAAGGGAAATACAGGCAAGCTGAGATGCATTTTTCAGCCCACACAACATACTGAAAATCTCAGGGCTGAAAAGAAGATTTCTACAGAGAGACAATGTGGTGATTACTGCCTTTAGAGAAGAACATGTGAGCTTACATGATGCGAAAAAAGGAGGAACTGCCAGCAGGGTAATGAGTATTGGCTTTGAAGACACTCCACAGGGTAAAACAAAGTAAGGAGTGACACAAATAGTAAGGAGGTCATGAGAGGTGGTGAGAGGTGAAGTACAAAACTAGTCACAAACAAACAGACATAGGATGAATGGTATTATAAAGCCCAGCATTTGGCCAGAAGCCAAAGGAGAAATCCAAACATGGTTGAATAGAAACCCACATCTATGTGGGGAAAACATACAGTGTACAAAACAGAGCACAAAACCTGTTAAGGGACAAAATATTTTTGCAAGTTTATGCTTTTTTTTCTAGCTGTATGCAGCCAGTTTACTTTATGAAAGAGAATCCACAGTTTGCACTACAGCTCTAGGATGGTGATTAGCAGAAAATTGTTATTTCACACGACACTTTTTATTAATGATTATAGTATTCATTTAATGACCAGTCTTCTATTTTTTCCCATATTCATATGACAGCAATTATCACATTGTTTTAGGCATTGTGATTGGGGATGTTAATTTTAAAGGGTGTAATTTACTTCTGATTACTATATTGTGTCACATGAATGACCATACTTCATCATGGTGTATAGTATGGTGGCGAGAGAGAGCAGCTACTGCCTTGCCTGAGGCTTGGTGGAGGGGAAGGAAAGTAGACGTTAGCATGAAGGAAAGCTGCTCTGTAAACACAGCCCCTTGCTTGGAATACAGATGGTCACTGTGTAGTGAAAATAGAAACGAACTGAAGAGAGTGTGCAATTACATGTCTTCATAAAGATTGTTTTTTTAAAACCTCAAAAAGGATTTAGATCCTCAGAAAATGTCATTGCTAAAGTTGCCTATGGTACAGAAGTAACTAGGGTAATAGATGTTTGTTTAGATAAAATAACAGAGGCAATATTGCATGACTACTGTGCACCATTACAGCATTATGTGAGGCATGTGAGTTACTCTTACATGTGGCCTTTTTCCTATTTCCTATCATAAATTGTAAAACAACCTAGGCTAACAAGAACTACATTGCATTATATCCTCCTATATTTTGTAGGCTATATTACAGATGGCTGCACTATATACTCCATTATCCTAAAATGCAAAGTACAAAAGCTGAGAGGTTTCTGAAATAGCTCTTTGCTTGTACAATCCAGTCGCTTTAGTACAATTCTTTCAGATTTATGCCAGTCATTGTATGCGGAATTTTTTCTCATTATATTTACTCCAGCAGAGAATGAGAAAGAAAGAGCAGGTTTGGACTCCTGTCACTTTTATCTCTTCCAGCTGTATACTGAAACAGTAAAAAAACAACTCGAAGTATCATAATTATTATGCAGTCTTGGGAAACACAACATTTTGATCCTTTCCATTCAAGTAGTGGAACAGTTATTTCAGTAATGATGCACTTCCTTTGTTAATGGTACTGGACCAGTCTGCCATAACAATGTCACCTGATCTTCTCAGTCCAGCATGGCACCCAATATCTCAGGCCATTATGTACATATGACTTGCAGTAAATTACTTCAGCACTATACCAAGGTGAAAGAAATACTTTGGAACTTTGTGCTTTAAAAAAAAACAAAACCCACAAAAACCAAACAAAAAAAACCCCCCAAAACCACAAACAAAAAAACCCCCATCCTTTTCACCAAATCTAACTCTTCAGGCTGGTAACACTGGTGAGCTATTGGCTAAGAATGTGTATGATGAAAGACTAAATTCCAGTGCAGGTCACAGACAAAGCTGCTAAATTATTTGAAACATTAAGAGGTAATGAAGTAATATACTGAAGAGTAAAAGAATATACAGGGCTAAAAATTTCATGCTTTGCTGTCCCTTTTTACACTCACACAGCTGTTTGGCATGCAGCTGTGTGTGTGGCTGCCTGCTACCTTTATATATGGCATACCATCATGTCTCCCCAAAAGGCCCTTCAGCAGGCAAAACTGCTGGTATGCATGTAAAGACAGCAAGAAGCACAAAGGCATCACTTGAGGGCCTTTAAAAACACAAGTACCACAAATACTTGGCTTGCTCAGTGATTAGAATTAACCAAAAATTCTGTGGATGGAAACAAAGGAACCATCTATTTTTTGCTAGTTCAAGTTCAAGACGGAGATAAAAAGAGATGCCTAAATGATGGATCCCCATAACCACCAGAACATACAGTAACAACAGGGAAACGTGACAATGAGAAAAGAACTAGCCTTACTGTTTTCTTAAAATCTTTCTGCTTCAAGCTGCCCACCATCCAGTTCAGGCAATGAGCAGTGGAGAAAGGTGATGGAGAAAAATAGACTCAGAGAAAAGAGGTAGTAAAATATGAAAGATTTATTAAGTATCTTGAAAAACACTGGCAATGGCTGTGCTGAAGGAAGAAGATGAAACATAAATCCAAAATTCACTATTTGTTTTGTGAGGCACTGCCAAACCACTTTGCGATACAAGCAAAGCAGCTACTGCCAAACCACTCTGGAGAACTTCCTTTTCCTAATGTAATTGTGGGATGGGATATTTATCCCCATCTTAGTAAAGGCTGTTGAGTACAATTATGGTGTGTATACTTTGAGGGTATTTTCTTAGCGTTGGAGCTTTCTGACAAAAATGGTCTTGACCACTGCAGCACTATCGCTTCTAAAGCTTGGTTAAATGGGTCTCCAACTAGTGTCAAACTATGTCCTTTGGTTTAGCATTTTATCTGCTTGATATTTTTAATGGAAAATTGAGGTTGCTGAAGTAGTTTTTTATTCTTTTATACAAAAACATCTGTTTCTTAGAAATTAAAGGCCAGTAACTGGAAATGGCTGGACACCTTGGGTGGCATTTCTTTCAAGAATAAGACACCCAAAGTCATGCTCACATTCAAGGTCCTGTTACAACTAATAGAGATTGGGGGCTCAGTTCAGATGCTTAAATGTGGACCACTAGTGCTCTTTGAATTACCTTAGGATATCCAAAATACCCGCTTGAGGGTTGCAGATATGAATATAGTCAATGGAGTCTAGCAAGCAATTCGGCTTTCTCTAAAGCATACACCTAGGACCGAGGTGAGTTGTTTAAACAAAGACAAGAAGTGCCATTTAAGAAGACCTAGGCTACCCCTCCTGTCCTTCAGTCACCTATGCAGAGGAACCCTAGTCTTTCATTAGTCCAACCTCATATCTGACTACATGAATGTCCCAGAAACTCTATGATAACTCAAAAGGCACAAAGCACTTCTGTCAGGGCAAATATCTTGAGTGAAATATCTCCATTGACTATACTGGGAGCTTAGATAGCTACCTTACATGTAGACTCCCAATAAAGAAGACATGTTTTAGGGGTCATAGTCACAAATGTATTTCCCATCTTTTGTAGTTGTGGATGGAAAAATCCTTAATTCACGTAAGTACAAAATGCAGGCTCCTGAAGCACAGTACTGTTGGTGTGACCACTCATTGCTCCAACGTGATTTCCTCTTGCTTTTGTTGTCTTAAAGACAAGAGCATTTTGTAAGTGGCATTCTCAGGACTATTTTTCAGTTAACCTTAAAAGTGGTCCTTTTTCATTGCCAACTTATTTAAACTGGAGATGTAAAGAAATGGCAGCACTATTTGCCTGGTTTCTATCAAACTTAGCCTTTAGATGATTTCTGGACTAGCTTTAACCAAAGTATGTGTTGAGGGGTTTTTTTTAACAAATCAGAAAAGGTGAGAGTTGTAGGGCTGGTACTCTTCTGCGGTAAAAAAAGCTGTTCTTAGAAGAGCTATCAGTGTCCAAGCAACAGCCATTTGTGTCCAAGCAACAGCCTCACTCACTCTGTTCTTTGACCTCTTCCTCTTAAGTGACTGGAAATGTTCAAGCAATGACAAATAGGAGCATTGTAAATCCCCTGACAAATGCTGACATTGGTGGGGATGGAGCTAACAGTGTGAAGGTTAGGGAGCATATGAGACTAAACATACCTGAGGCAATAATGCTGGCTCTCACAGCACTAACATCAACCATGGCATTAACAAGACAGCTGCACAAAAATTTCTTATACCCAGCAATAAATGATAACACAAATGCCTGAGGACAGGTTCTGTGAGCTTCTTGGTAATCCATTCTAGTGCAGATTGTGAAGCACCTGCCGAAACTCAGAACCACTATCTGTGCACAAAGGCAGAGCTAAGAAGATCTATCAGCCTCTTTTCTAAGGTGGTTGTTAGCAGAGGTTTCCTGTAAAGTGCCCCGAGAGCTATTAATACTTATCCAGAGCCTGTCACTGCAGCTTTTTGCAGTGAAGATCTACCTCACCTGCTGTCGCAGTGCTGAATACTATTCAGCAGAAATGTCAAGGTTTCAAGCACATTACAGGGGTTTTGCTTTGAGGAGCTCTCACCCTTCCTGGCTAAAATTTGTTGCTTGAATAACAGGGAGACAAACAAGATTTTAGCAATATGAATGATGTTGTATCAACGCTCAGTGTGCAGGTGTCTCATCTGTCACTAATTCTAGCTTTGATGTTTATGCTACTTGTTCAAGCTAGTTGGAATCTACCTGGGAGAGGTGGGAGGTATCTGATTCTATTCCTAAAGGGCCGCCACTAATTATCAGTGGCAGATGAAGAGGTGGATTTTTGAGCTTCGTTTGGAACACAGATCTCTTTAATGAGGGTTTTGGAAATTTGAACTGAGTCTAGTTTTACTAAGCAGGATGACAGGATACAAGCAGTTCTAAAGGCTTCAGTAATACCTGGCCTGATACAAGTTCAGTCTTTTTCAAGACTTCCTCCAAGTTGCAGTTTTATTCACTTGAGAGCCAGGTGCATTTTCTCTGACTTGATCTCATTAACGAAAGTGAAGTAAAATAGTGCTTGAAACATAGTGGTGGAATACTTTGCTGTTTAAATTGCAATTCTACCAGAGCCTCAGAAACATAGCTAGAAATGACAAGAGTAATATATGTCAGCAGTTTGATACTAATACTTCTCATTCCACAAGTGGCACAGTAAGTCACTTATTAACTGAGCACTAATTTAGAAAGACAGTTTTTTGGGTAAACAGAACACTTCCTAAAGTTTAAAGAGCCAGAGGAAAGGAAGAGTTGGCCTGTTTCCTGGTTATGCTACAGACTATTTCTTCCCCCAAAGTTGACTTGACTGGTAAAAGGAAAAATATTAAGGTTATTCATTGATGAAGAACATTGCACTTGGAGTCCTTGAGTCAATGGACACAGAAATATTTGGGCTTGTATTCTAGCAATCTAGGTGAAGATGTTAAGAGAGCTGTTAAATCAGTGTAATTTGTATTTACATAATTATCCTATTTTTCTAATTCTTCCCAGCTAGTTGTCACATTGCAACTTGATAACATAATACAGAAGTACAGTAGAGCAAAGGCAATCAAGGAGATATGTTCTTATCTTTATTCCTTAATTGTCCATATTTACTTTTAGTAAAACCTTTGTTAAATTTCTGCACCACAATCTGACTTAGGCTCTCTCTAGTTTAATGCTAAAACTGAATTTTATTCAAAAATGAATGAACATTTTACAAAAATCCAAACCAATTTCAAAAAAGGAAAACATAAAATTCTTGTCATATTTTTAATGCTAATTTTTGATTTATTTTGGAGTTTTTGGTTTATTTTATTTTAAGTTTTCTGTTATCAAATGATTGGAGACAAAATACATCATGTATTTTAATGACCAGATGCGTATCATACGTAAGGCTTACTAAACAGTTAAAATAAACAGACTATGAATAGGTTACCCAAGCTGCCCAATGGATACCTAGAAATAAAAACACCTGCAAAATGCAAAATCTTACACAAACCATCTGCAAACAGAAAAAAGGGAATTCCACCACCCGCAGTTGTCAGAAGGCAATACCATTTAATTTGGTATTGACAAGGCACACATAATTTAAGATACTCCTATTTATAGAAACTTAGGATGACTTATGCCATCAGTGAGTACATATTTTCATATACAAAGTACATGAAAATTCTTGTAGCAGTGCTCTTCTGATATATAAAACAATTCAGGCTTTTAGGGTGAAGTAGTGAGGGAGAAGTATGAGAAGTATCTGTTGTGGAAACAGACGGAACAATTTGGGAAGGTGGACAAGGTTTTCAGAACTCAGAAATCAGGTGAGGAGGATAAATTTCATCTACCCTAACAGAGATTTGCTTCTCCTTTATAGTGTCATTTTCCTGATGTACACTTTGGAATTTTTCTGCTCAGCTTTAGCATCATAGAAATGTAAAGCCAGAAATCAAGTTAGACCTCAGAAAAAGGCTTTTCAGGTTCTTATTTTCTGCTGGTTAGAGCTGGTTCAAGCAAGTACGTGTCAACAGCAATGTGAGAACAAAAAAAACGCCAAAAAAAACAAAACCCCAAACCTCTGAGTTAATGTGCATTTAATTAATATACAGGGACAAAAAGGGAAAGAGAAAAGCAGAAAGGTTCTGAATTGCCACATATTGTTAACTTTAAGTGACTAAACAAGATGTTTTAAGGAATAAAGTTGTCTGTAAGCCATATTACTAAGAGTTGCTTCCTGTGATTTACATGCAGTGCTCTGTCACAAAAGGGTGCTGCTTACCTCGAGAAATCCCATGATTCAGAAAGCAAACTCGTGACTTGGGGTCTGGATTCCAGCATCCTTGTCTGCATGCGGAAGTATTTTTACCCCACAAATAGATCAATAAAAGTTACTGGGCAACAAAAAAAGAATTAATTAGAACAAACAACAAAAACGAGGATGGTAATTCACTCTAATTGCAATAATTCTGCCTGCCTAGCAGAGAGGTGCAAGAGAAGTTTCTTTTTCTATGCTCAGCCTCTTTTAGTGTCTGGCTCACTTGAATCTTTCTAAAGGATCAAGGAACCTCAAAAACTTTTTATAAAATACCAAAGGCCATCCTGTGGAGAACCGTCATAGCAGGTTTTACTTACATTCTAGTAACAGTTTGGTGAAATTTTTGTACCATTTAACAATTTTTATATCCTCCCATTTTGTTCATATATCTGCAAGTATTTGTTAGTATATTTGCAAGTATTGTGTATAATGTAGTTCTTTATTTTTCTTGGAATAATTTTTGACCCATCTCCTGAAGAGTTATGACACCTTCCAGTACAGAAAACAGGTCACAGTTTCCCATAGTATTGGTTCAGACATGCAAAAAAACCCCTCCATTGAATTGGCCTGCTGACACATCACTGGTTTTAACTTTCGTTGGCTGCAACCAGAATTAGAAGATCTCATGGGCAACACATTGACCTTGTATGAGGATCATCATTTAGCTTTCTGTTCTGTTCTACAGTGTCAATAATCAACCTAGTCGTGGTCTTACCTTGCACAATTCAGATAATGTATCACACCCGTGTGATTTCCAGCTATCGTACTATTCATATTAGTATGAATGTATCATATGAATGAAAAAGGACTTCAGACTTATTAAGGGGAAAGCTTAATATTCACATAATAACAGCCACAAGTTATTCAATTAATGTCTTGACCCCATACAATTCCTTAAAGTTTAGCATGCAAGAGGTTGATCAGCAGAAATCAGCTTGACCGTTCAGTGTAGAACAGGACAGACAGAGGAATCAGGGATTTTTTAACCTACATCCATCTTTCATAATCTTAGACTAATAACATGCATTGGGTAAAAATGCTACAAAACCTACAAAAGCATGAGCGTCCAAGTGAAAAGATTGAGAATGGCCCTGTGTCTTGGGCCCTGTCTTCAGGAACAGCATGTGCAGGGATTCAAGTATTAGCATGAAAATTGGTTAAAAAGGGAAAATTATATCTACATATTTCATTTTAAAAATCAGATGACTAGGAGTGATTTTAGCTCTTCTAGATTTCATCCAGATGGCTGATGTCAGCCTTCTTGTGCAATAGAATCAAGTAGACTATTGTTCACCCAAGTGGTGTTTCTACATTAGTTTTTAGGGTCGTTTGGATCTCCACCCACTGAACTTTGAGAAGCTGCTTACCTCTATGCACAAGCAACAGAAAACACAATCCTCCCAAATTGGTAGCGTTGATAGGTGTGGATGTCTTTAAAAAAAACCTCAAAGACAGTGGAGAATGAGAATCTAGTAAATCTCCAAGGCCACAAGATACCACAGCTTCACAATTTTCCTTCTGAGAGGCAATAATAAAAAAAAACAATTTCTTTCATTATATCTCAGAAAGTGCAGAAAAAGGAATCTCTTTAGAAACTTATCTAAGAAATGTCTCTCAAATGGAGGACATACCTTCTTGAGTTTTGCCTAATTCAGGTACTAGTTGTTGTCTTGTCTTTGTGTTTCCATCAGGTGATCTCACTTGCATTTGCAGTTGCCTATGCAGGATGATTATACTACTGTTAAGAAAGGAATTTTCAGCTTCACTTCAAGAACAAATTACTCTAGATACAATACATTTACAGTTTTACCATCAAACAATTTAATTCAGTTTCTTCAAGATCATTCAAGCTCCACAGATTTTGTCTAAAAAGCCTGACTTAAGAATGAATATGAAGATTTAAAAGTGAAATTTCCATTAAGAGCTCTAAAACTTCCTGTTTTCAAGTTAATGTTCTTAGGCATATGGGTGCTTTTTAAAGCAAATGCTGTTTTTTCCCAATATATTTGTCAGTGACCATAAAAAACAGAAGAGAGCAGAAAAAAGAACAGCTAAAGGACAAACCTTCCTCTTAATATTATTATAAAAATAATGCTTTTTAAAACTAGCTGAAAATATACACTAGTGGCCCTAAAAACCATCAGTAGTGAAAGCTGATATGTAAAATCCCTCCCACTGAGTGTCAAGATTTGTGTTGTTTTCTGATCCTGAATAAGAAACAAAAAATCAAGTAAACACTATATTGGTCAACCATCACTCTTCAAATGGTAGCCTTGGATTTGCAGGAAATCACACAAATGGGTTCAAAACCCAGGAGACACTCCTCATGGTCCCTGACAACTCAGAAACATCCCAGATGGGGAAAACAAGCACTACATTAGGGAGACTTTCTAGCTAAAATATTTATATGGTGTTGCTATGCCTTATTGTCAGGAGGCAAAACAGTACACAGAAAGCTTTATATTATCATTTACGAACAGTTATTTCAAGGTCAGCTCTGAGATCACTTGTGATCACTCGTACCTTCATAGGTAGCTCTCCATGTCCAGTTCTGCAGTTGAGGCTTCCTAAACAGACTGTTGTCCTTCATGGCTCCATGCACAAGTGTTTTCCCTTTTACTAGTGGCAGAATTTAGAGGTCTTGTAGTCCAAAGGAGATGTCAGTGTCACAAACCCCAGTTCCCGTTTGAGTGGAGCCTGATGTGCACTCTGCAAGCTCCCCACAGGCAATCTGACAGCTACCAACCCCGTAACAATGCCCAGATCCTGGGAACCATCACACTGCAGGAACTGTCATTTCACATCTGGAGCAGTAGGCAAGCGGCCAGAAGCGATGCCTTGTGAACCTTCTTCATCCAAAGTAAGATATAACAGATTGCCTCTCAAAGCAAATGACAGAAATCTTACAATGAAGGTTTTCCTTAACCACCCCACTGGGGGACTCCACGCTTGCATACCGGGAAGCTTAAAAGTGGAGAGAGAAGAGCAAATGCTTAGGGTTGGCCAAGTACTTCAGTTAACAGCAAGAATAAAAGAGCATCAATCACCTCTTGTCTTTTAGCAAGTTCATCTAAACTTTTTCCTGTTGGCTTGACACTCTTCACCATTAAATAATTGACTTATAGGAAGAAAACAAAAACTGTCAAGAAAACTTGAAGAGAAACATAGTTGCCTTGTGAGGCAACATTAGTGTTCATTCCCAGGAAATGGGTGTTGTTATTTGAAAGTGTCAACCCAGAAATATGTCTATAGGGAAGTAGTCATCTTTCAACATTTGTAGTTACATGGATATCTGTAAATAAGTGCTAGGATTTAGTGTGATTTCCCTCAAATAGTTTGTGAAATATACCTACTGCAGTTTCCTTTATCCTCTCTTTCTAATACCCACAGAAGTAAACAAAGTTCGGTTTAAAAGAATGTATGATCTAAAAGTTGCTACTGGAAGATGTGTGAAGCCATTGCCAAACAGTCTTTTATGTGTCAGTCACTAACAGAAACTGATAGTGGTAATTTACAGTAATAATGAAGAATATGCTGTAACTGATGGACAGAGTCAGAAATAGCTCTTCACTATCTCCTACGCAGTCCCATCAGTGGATGCAGTGGCAGCAGTGCCACAGAGGAAATTAAAATTCACAGATGGGCCATTCACAGCTGAGAAGTGTCCCAACACAAGTTGCTGGAGCCAGCTGTGATGTAGAGCAATCCCAGGGTGCTTCCATATGACCAAGGGCTAAATCAAGAACCCAGGAGTGCAAATATGACTTACAGCTCTTTGTTCTTGCTCATACTGTATGATGCAGAAAATACACCTCAGTTTCGCTCATGAGTTTGGTATAAGCATAATCAGATAATTACAAGTCTACCTGACTGAAAGAAGGAAATGGCATTTGCATTCATGAACTCTGCCTTATCTATCTACGGATACGAAGAACTGCATGCTAAAAACATGGGAAAAATATGAAAAGAACGTTCATTTTCCAGAGAAGATACATTCCTCATTGTTGAGTGACTAATTGATTTTTTTTCCTATGCAGCATAATAAAACTATTGGAAATTGCAAGGTGACAACACAGTCTCTCTCAGCATAAAATGGTTAGAGGATAAGAAATCAAAGACAGGAAAAGAATAACTGCTTGAGGCATAGGTCATCTGTTACTGTGTAGAATGTACGAACTACATTATCTTTGTTGTACATCTGAAACTTCTAATCTGCAAATAAGGTCAGATGTACATTTCCTTGAATTTAGGTGAATTCAGAGCACTGTTAAAGAGATTTGAGAAGACAGAAAGCCCACAGTTCTACTAAGAAATGTTTTTCCAGCTGCTCTCCACTGCCTATTTTCCACGGTCATTTTTTACATTAAAGCAAAAATGCTGTCATGACAGGCAACACCTGCATCCCTGTGCAGTCATTCTTGGGTGGCTTCTGCTGTGATGCTCTCTTCCGCCAAACAGCTACTGTCTAATTCACTGCTGCCCGGCACTCTAATAGCTATTTATGTCTGTGCAGTCCAGCAGGAAAACGCTAAAAGCACCATGAGTGAATGCAGGATTATGGTTTGGCAGTATTTTGCCTACCTTTGTACTTGACGTGTCTTGTGGAGGACGGAATAAAGGGGCTGTGGCAATGCCCTGTCAAATATCTGGGAAGATCTGCCTTTTTGGGTGTTGCTACTTAAGGTGGGAGGAAAAGAGGTCTCCTCCCTCCACTATTATCCATGCCTCCACTTTCCAAAAGTGAAGGTGACTATGCAAACAACATTGAACATCAGAGCAAAAGTCAACAGCCATAAGTAAAAAGGAATTGAATACTCTATTGGGAAAATATTGAATGTCAGATTACTCAGAGTACGATACAATTTCTGTGTTTGACATCGCTGTCTGTTGATGTTCAGACACTGCCTTTGGCAACAGGATTAACGTAACAAAATACAAGTATATGTAGCTGCAAAATTAATGTTTCTGTAGCTTTTGGTTTTTTCCCCAGTAAGCTGATCTATTTGCCTTTTGAGACACTAACCAGCAAACTGCTGTTTCTGAAGTGTCTGGAAAAGCTCACCATTATTAACATGCATAACATTATAGATGCCTGTGCAGAGGTATTAAGCTCTGTAGCTCCTAAAAGCCCCCAAAAATCACTGTGGTCAACGAATTTTTTTTCAGCAGCTTCAGCCAAAGTTGCAGTATTTAAAATGCCTACATTTCCTCTCTCTAGGCAACCGCCCAGAGCACTTGGCCATTCCTGATGCCAATTCCCAGAAAAAATGTGACCAATACAACAGACTCTAGAAACAGGTTTGTTGTGCACACAACCCACCGTTCCCTATGAAAAACATGTGGATGTCCCTTGCCTGTTTGTCCAGTGAGTTTGCGCGTTGTCAGCTTTGTTTCACTCTTCAGAATTTAGATTTTCAATTCACTAGAGTAATTCAAGGTATAGTTAAGCAGCTACTTGAGTCTCGTGACCAAAAGTACCTGAGATATCAGTTTCTAAGCTCTCACCCAGGAATCTATAACTTCCCATTGGAGGCTGCTCTGGTTGGAGCTGCCACCGTTGGCACTGCCACAGAGCAAACTTACCAGAGTATTTTCCACTGAATGCTTAATCTATTTAGCCCATACCTTTAACACCTGAAGTTACCCCCTCAATGTATTGCACAAAGTCTTTTTGTAGGAATAGTGTTAGAAACTTTAGAAAGTTTAGAAACTTTAATTCCCACTACACCACAGACTCTATAAGAGAGTCTATGAACTCACAGACATTACTTACATTAAATAAGCTACATAGTCTGCTTTTTCTTATTGTTTCTACGGAACACAACCAATGTTTTAACTGTGCTAGCTGGAGTACACATCAACATATGCTCCAGTACGTGGCTATGTTTCCATTGCAACATGAGTGTTAGTAGCAGTCGAAGTTGACACAGGTTTTCAAATGTTTCAGGATTTACTCTGGTCAAGCTTAGTCTCTGGTCAGTGAAATGTGCTTTTCTTTTTATAAAGCTTGAACTGCACACTGCAGTCATTTCAAAACTTACCTGTTGTTTATTTCTCTTGTTTTAAAAATAGCCATCTGTAAGGTCCAATTGTACATTCCCAACACTCTACAGACACTGAGACTGCTCTGACCAGCCCAGTTTGTTTTGCAGACTATACCAACAATTAGGGGCACAGACAATGTAGAAAATTAAGCAGAGGGCTTAAAAAATTATAAATAACAGAATGTGTTTCATGGCCATCCGGTAGCTTCCACCAGTTGGGGTTGTGCATCTGTAGTGTTACATTGGATGTGCCTCTGATGCTGTTCTTTCCATCATACATACTCAAGCAGTTACACATCTGGAAGACTGCTGGGCAAAACATGTTTTCTCTTAACTATTGGTCCAAAGAGCAATTCCAGGCAGAAAGCAGGCTTTGCTCTCTTTTAAAGTCCTGACCTAGCCACAGGCTTGCCGACAAAGGGATTCACACCTTGCAGGTCTGGATAATAGGGCCCAAATCTCCAGAAGAAGCTGGTTGTCTAAGGGTTAAAATTAATCCTCTGTTAAGAGCCTGAGGCTTGAATAAAGTCTTGAGTTGCTTTTCAGCATTTTAAAGTTACCACCACGAGCGTGCTTTAATCTTCTAATGATTCAATGAAGTGTTTCCTGTCATTCTTATGGACAGTTATTGGCTTTTCCTTGCTGACAGTTTGTTTTCACAAGCTTCCTTTCTCAGATGGTTTTCCAGAGGGGAGAAGCTGATTCTGAACAAGCTACTCAGATCTGCTTCCACAGCACTGCGGTGACTGCAATATACTCTCTGAAATATATAGCTTCCATTTGCAAGCCTGTATCAAGCTCATCATCTTATGGAAAAATGAAGACATCAGAAAATAATATCTTTAAACTGATCAGTCATTGTATTCAATTTTTTCTTTAAATTGCTTTCACCATGTCATCAATTTTATCACTGTTATGGACCCATTGTATCTTTCCAAGAGAGACTAAGTGTAGAGAAAGAGCGTGGCAGTGTGCACTCATGCAGGATCAAAAACATGTCTCCAGCTGAACAGCTTCCCACTCAGAGAGCTGCAAAGCATTTTATGTTTTAATAGCTATCCTGACATCTTAAAGTTGAATCACCTAGACCACCTAAACTTCCCACTTAGGGTAATTTTTTATTATTTTTGCTCAGGTTATAATATCATAAGTAAATTTGTTTTGCCTTAAAAACCATTACTAAATCTCTTTAATCTTTATCACATCTATCAGAGCCCCTCAATGGCAGAATTAAACCTTTCCTCTAGCCCAAGGCATCTCAAAACCACCTTCCTGGAATGGCAAGAACATCAGAACATTCGTAAAATAACAAACACCGCTGTGGTGTTGACTCAGGACACAATTCTCTATAATAGTTATATATATTACCAACTGGAGGCTTTCCTGACACCCCACAAGCTAACACCGCACTTCCACAGAAGCAGCACCACCCACAGTAGCTCTGCTCACTGTCCCAAGTCCTTAATGAAATCAAGTAATTCCATCACAGTAACAGTGAGCAATATGCAAATGAATATTTTCCAAATTAATGCAGTATTAAAGCTATTATGTTCTGACTGCTAAGGTGACGTCAGAATTTCTTTTAACTTTGGTGTATAAATGAAACAAACATGTTTTGTTGTGGTTTCATCTAGCCAGAAAAAAGCACAAAAACAAAAATCAGCAGGTTTTGTGATTGACCGTGAGTTCCAGGATGTCCTTTAGCATATAGGAGACCTGCGTTTAGATCTGTCAAATTCCATCTGGACATTAGCACCAGCAGTGAAAGATGTGTCAAAATGGATTTTGAGAAAAGGTTTTTTGGCTATGAAATATTTGTTCTTCCTGAAACTTACTTTATAAAAAATCCCAACCAGCTCTACACAAACTGCCCACTACAGAGTAGTGAATGTGCTTAAAATACAAGTGAGGTTCTGCCCTTGAGTGTACAGGTATTTGTGGAAAATAAAAAACCATAGC
>WKFP01014301.1:445011-466164 GCA_011057875.1 Pterocles orientalis
GCACAGCCCTCAGCCCCTCTTTGGCCGGAGCTGCACAGCTGGGCGCCCTCTTGGTGACTCCTGCTTTTCTGAATAAACAAAGCCAGCGAGGGGCAAAGCCCCCGACAAGCAGCCCCTGTTCCCCCCTTCCCTTCCAACGCCTGGTGCCACCACCCCCAGCCCACTCAGGCTGAAAACACACCGGGCAACTCGCTCCTCCGGAGCATCTGCCTTCTGGGGCTTCCTGCAGCCCAAACACAGCCGAAGAGTTCCCCCACGGGCTGTGAGCCATCCTGCCTCAGTGAGTTAAGGCAGATGCTCATCACATCCCTCTGTTCCCACTTGTCGGGCATCAGTGTGGTGCCTGCCAGCCCCTGGGCCCCGCAGGCTCTGCTCAGGCCACAGCCACCCCTTGTCACCGTCTCCCTCCCGGCTCTTGTTGGTCGCCGCAAAACCTGCCGGTTTGGTGCTGAGGACTGGCAGCAGCGTGGGCAGAGCTGGGGATCGAGTAAACTCAGGCAAGCAGAGCAGGGTGGGAGGAACTCCCTTGCCCTCTCTGCCAGCTCCAGGCTGACCCTGTTTCTCTGCTGGGTCTCTGTGAAGTAGCAGCAAACTGGTGGGAAATGTCCTGCTGAGTTAGGTGTCCACAGCGCGAGGCAGGTACCTGAGGGTGGTGCTGGGGCACCAGCTGCGCTTGCTGCAGCGTTGGGCCTGCCTCATGACAAGAGTGAGAAGTCGGGCAAGGCAGGATGCAGGTAGGTTCGTGTCCCTTACAAACTTACTGCTGTGCAAAAATGTCACTGAGACACTGCTCCTCTGCAAAGCAGCTAGAAAGGGGACCTTGATCTCTGCAGAGCCCGTAAGTCTCCATTCCCAGTGGTAGAGTAGGGCAGGAAGGCACGTGGTGTTTTTGAGATCTCTCTCCACATCAGAGTGCCATGTTTCCTCACCACTAAAGGCTGTTTTCTCTGTCAGCCAGCTTAGGAGCTCTGTACAGTCTGCATGTCCTTGATCCCCTCTGTCTCCACCAAGACCAACACAGGTACCTGTCTCAAGATATTTGCTAAATCTGTCTCACTGGCAGAGCCCCCCTGAGAGGGCAGTGTGCTAAGATCTCAATGGATGTCCGGAGGAGATGTCCGGAGGAGAGAGAGAACAGAAAGCTTTGCAAAGGTCTTTATAGTCTTTAAAGTGTAATTTTGGAAATAAGTTAATGGCTTCTCTGAGCTCATCTCGACTATTAGGAAGGCTTATTCTGAAAAGAGTCCCCTGGGAGCTCTAAGTCAGGTGGTCACATTTACTGTTGCTTTTACAAAATAAACCATTATATTTAATGCCTCTGGTTGGATCAGATGGAGGAGTCGTTACCTCAATTTTGAATATGGTTCTAATGTCAAAGGACTCCTGTTTCCATGAAACACAGTCAGGTGGTAGACTGAGAATTAAGTGCTGGGAGCTGGAGTAGAAAAAAACATATTTTGAACTCTCCAGGTTCTCACAGACAAAGAACTTTCATTTATTGCAAAAGAAAATTTTGTAACAGTAACAAAGGGATTTTTATTCATGAATAAGTTCACAGTATCACTCTTTCATCCTTTGAATGAGTCAGTCCTGTGCTTGCTCTGAATTCCTTGAGGGGGTTTTAATTTCTAGCCATGCAGTGGAGGGACTGAACCTGTATATTGAGCAGAATCAACTAAACTGGAGAAGTTTTCCTGTTGTTTTTCAGAATTTGAGGATAAGTTGTGCAAGGGAGCTCCCTTGGCTTCAGTAATTAAAATGCTGGAGAAAAACTAATTACAATTTTAGAATTAACTAGCTGAAAATTGTGGCACTGTACCAGTGAGTTCCTCACAATTTCAGTTATGCCTGTTCAGTGACAAATATCAACAAGCTTTCAACTTGAAAAAGACGAAAGCCTGCTTTTTCCAGTTCATAGTAAATATTTGTTCTGCAGTACCACAGGTGACTTTCGTAAATACAAAACAGCATGCAGAATCACAGCCTCTGTGTAGGAGAATATTTTATATGGAGAATATTTTTACATATTTGGACTAAACTGTTTTGAGAACTAAAGACTTTAAACAGTTCCAACTGCAGTCAACGGAAAGACCCCCACCTGGCTGCTGTGGATCCAGCACAAACTGCATCTGTTGACAGGGTCCTGACCTTGAAGGAAATGACAAGGTCTCACTTGCCAAAACAGAAATCACTCCTGAACCATCTAGCTGCTATTCAAGATCCATATTTACTGAAGTTACGAGAAATCTGTGCTCATGATGCAGAGAACAGCAGCAATATTTGTTTACCAAGGCAACTAATTGCATACTCTCTTTTTTGACATTTCATGTCATATTTCCTTATTTTTTTTCCACTAGTGATCCCAGGGAAGCCATGTAGAGGCAATTCCTGGGCATCATAAGAAATCTAAGTTCCCAGGTGACTTCGCATCCCCCACCATTAACAAGGCTCACACTGGTTTTGTGTGACCTAAGACCCCCCCAGTAAACACCCCCGAAGGGAAAAAAATGTGCCTGTGTAAAACTTGCCCAACTGGCATCAGGACCAGGCTGTGTACGCTTTTCCACCCACAGATTAGAACAGATAAGCTATCCTCAGTGGTCCTTCCCATCTACTATTCTTTTTCGTGAACAATATTGCTTCTGGGCTCTGTGAAACAGCAAAGTGGAATCAGGTGCATCTCAGACAAAGTGACATGGACATCTCATCACACAAACAGCAGCAGCCTGAGGCATCATGCATATTTGTCACAAAAAGCTGAAATGGGAAGCAAAAATAAACTTCATTTTTGAAATGAAAACTATTGCTTCATCCACAACAAATTATTAATGAGAAAAGGCTAATAAAATATTTTCCATTGGAAAAATGCTACTTAGGAATAAAAAATACAGAAATATAGTCATAACTCCTGGAATTAATCTTGCAGAAACTAAACATTTCCACTTTTGATTTGAAATAACTATAAATTATTGTCTTTATTTCTTTGGAGATGATATTTCCAAAGCTTATCCCTGATGATTTTTGCCTGTAAAAATTACATGGACAGACTTATGGCTGAGATTGCTTGTGTATCATTATTCCATCTGAATCTAGAATAATACAGAAATATATTTTTCAACGTTTAATTATTTTCTAGAAGTCCAAAAGTACAGAATCATATACAAATTTTATTTTTTTTAAGTGCATCAAAATTAATTTAAACATTCTTTTAGGTCAGTAATGAAATTCATTCTCATTTTATCCAAGTCATTTCAGCCAGAGTTGTCTACAGATAAGTAGGTCATTTTGAATTAAAAGACACTCTGCGAACAGCTGATGTACAGGTAGGACATGGAAGGGAAGGTAAAAACCACAAGTGTATGCTTCTTACTTCTGTCTGTAATTATACAAGATCACCTTAACACCTAATGTACTATTATTAAGTTATATTAAGGAAATACTCTGTAACACAGCTGGACAGAGTCATTATTGGGCCAGGGGCTACTTGTGAGAAAATGTGTACCGATATTTGCATCTATTTGTACCATAAATGATGGGTTTGATTTTCATAGAGCCTTGCAGCTCAGTTATGATGATCAGGACCTCAGGAATTGACAAGTAACCTAATTAGAGCTGCCTATCAGCCTTTGTATAATAAACCAAGAAAATACATATTCATATACAACTATTTACATAGGGCTTGTGCAACACAAGTAACAGTGGTGATCCCTGAGTGGGTCACCACGCTTCTTCCTACTTCTTCCCTCATTCTCACGCCCAACCCCTCTTCTAGTCCTTATGGCAGAAAACTGCCACCCATTCCATTCAGTCTCCCCAAATCCCTCCTGGTTTTCCCTCTCTTTTTTTTATCACTCTGAATGACAGCTTCTTCCTCCCCACGGGTTGGGTTGGCTACTAGGTGCCCTTCATGCACAAAGGGGATTTTCTTACCTACAACTGTAACAGCCAGGAGGCAGAGAACAGCAGGAAAACTCCAGCTGAGGTCTCGAAAGCCTGGCTAGAGCAGGTCTCTCACTCTGCAGAGATGGGCTGTAGCCTGGCCGGTCAGGAGAGGGTGCCAAGGGTGCCTGTTCCACATGAAGAGTTGGTACAAATGTCATGGTCAGTGATGTACTAACCAAGGTGATGTGAGCAGGGCTGCACAGTGTGAGCTAGTTTATGGTTTCGACTTGCAGTCTTCGTAGTAGACAGAAGTTGCTGAAACTTGCCATTTTATCATGTTTTTCACTCCTCTATCAGCCTAAGGAATAGAAGTATACTTGTGTGTGGGCAGTCTGACACATGCTTTGCCAGCTTACACCGGAACCCTGTAGAGGAGCAGACAAAACAAATTTCTCTAGTGTGGCATTCATCACCACAGCTCTCTGCTCTCTTAACTCGTTTCTATGCCAGTTTTCCCCCAAAGACAGAATTAATTGATTCATCCCTAAGAAATCCAGAAGGTGACCTACAGCCACAGGACAACTTAGTTACCTGAGAGTGAATGTTATCTGAAAAATAAGATTCCTTTTGGGAACCTGGAGACGAGATGAGGGAACTATGATACTTAAAAAAGAAAAGAATGATTAACATACTCAGGGAAAAAAAAGGAGTTACAATTAAAGTTCTCTGTGCTATGAATACCCACTTGTTTGAAAAGTTTATTTTAGATTTGTCCTACAAAGCCCAGACTGTGTTGAAAGTATGCTGAGGGATTTGCTGCTGCTTTGGGTCACATGCTAAGTTCCATGATGAGTTTCAGTCTATGGGCTAAATACTTCCTTGTTTATTGTCTCTTGTTTTACCAGGTGGACTTTCACATCCACAGGTACCTGACATACCAGTAATTACTGGTCCTTTAAAACTTCAGAAGCCACCTTCTGTACCCTATCATCCTGTACAAGGTCATATGTAGTGTCTAAAAACAATTCAAAATGTATTTTTATGGTAAAGGGAGTAAGATTTGCACCTTGGCATTTGAGGTCTCAAAAGGACTGAAAGGGTCCTCCTAGCAAATGGAAGCCCTGATGGTCACTGAATCCGAAGATTCAAGATCTAAATTGCAAAATCTGAAGTGACATCACTAGAAAAAAAATCTAAGTCTATGTGGCATTATGGTTTACTTTAATCTTTGGCCTTCCTCAACAGCATTCGCACCTGGTTAGGGACCCAGCTGCAGCCCTGTTTGCTGAGTTTGGCACCTTAAACTGCGTGCAGTGCCATGGAAAACGGCACATAACTGTGTGGAGAAAGGCTCTTCTCCCCTGCTACGGAAGTGGTACTGCCAGGGGAAAAGCAGCACCATTTTACAGTCAGCAAAAACCTCAGATGTGCTTTAAAAGCCAGTGGAGCTCTGGTCCTCAAACATGCTGTGCATTTCATCAGTGACTTGCTGGAGCATGGTGGACACCAAGGAGCTTCACTGGGGCAGAAGCACGGTCTCTCTTGTCTGTCCTGCCTCCTCTGTTGTGAACTGCAAGCTCTCAGCCAGGAGAGGTGCTGTGATAACAACCCTGGCACCCCCTGTCTGGGCCCATGTTACAAGCATCAGTCCCCTCAGTTCCTGTCCCACCTGCCCTTCAGGTGCAGCCAGCCCTCCCCACACCCTGACACATAGCTCAGCAGAACAAGAAAAAGGCTGAAGTGACTGACCGCGACAGGATGTCAGCTTATAGGATGAAAGAGATCTGAGCTCTGGATGCCAGGCTCATGTCAGTACTCACCTGTGAGTCAAGAAGCTCCAGTGAGCCTTCAGCCACATGTGCCTCTTCTATGTCTGCTCTGTAGGGTTGTTTGGGCATCCTCTGCGCTCACCACACCAGCTGCCATGTACTCCTCCCCTGCGCTCCTACCCATCTCCACTGGAGTCAATGCACCTAGCACATCCTCATGAATTCTGGGTGCCTTAAAAGCTGGTGGTGTGACAGTCAGCACAGATATGCCTAAGTGGCTTTATGTGTCTGGTATTTAGGTGATAGTGCAAGTGAGAATATGACTTAATTTGGAAGAAAATCAGAGGAATCAGGTAGAAAATTATTGACCTACAAAGACTTACTAAAGCTAGTGATGAAAGATTAAAGACTTAAACATCAATGTGTCAAGCCGTTCTGCTAATCTAGGACACACCATCAGGATTTGCTGTAAACAGCTGTCAACTTTTCCATCAACAGCTTCCCTCTGCCCTTATTGGTAGCACAACCATGATCAAAACACCCCATTAGAAAAAGCAAAATCCAGAATTCTTAAATGTGTTGAGGAGTGGACTGGAAAAGACAAGGAGAGGAGAGGAGAGGAGGGTCTAGAAAAGTCTCCATCTGTCCTGCAGAAAAGCTTACTTTAGCAAAGAAACAGAACAGAAAATCTTATTCATTCCAAAACCCTTCACAAAAAAATTGGTTCTGGCCAGAGTAGATCAACAGTAAATTATTAGAGGTAATTTAGATCAATTGCTAGTTCAAATGACTTTTTAAACTCACCTGAAATTTCTCCACTTGTGTTCTGAGCCTGAATTAATCTTATGCTTTGCAAGAGCTGCTGCATGTTTAATTTGAAGCGAAGTATTACACGGAATTCATGTGTCTGCACTATTCTGGTAGGTTTCTCAGCAAGTAAGTCACAGTTTGCTGGCTGTTCAATATCCTCAGTGAAGCAAAAGTCAACTGGAAGACACAACAGTGCTTGACTTTTAGGGTACCCCAAAGGACAGATAGGACAGAGCTGGCATGGAGGTTGCCACTCAGCTGAATATTAGGATGGGCCACTTGTTCCATGTATATTACCAGTCTTTATTTGAGGACTTAAATCAGAGAATCTGCTGTTGTAATTTATTTCAGTGATTAGTCATCTTTCTGATAAAAAAAAGCTTGAATTTCATTTCTTGCACTCCGTCTTAGGCTCAACATGGGTCAGAACCATTTCGGGAAAGTTGTGCCACACCATACATGATTTGTGATATGCAGCTGTGAAAGCATTTTGGTATGGTTTACCATCATCTAGAAATTGTTATACAAAATAATTCATCTAAACAAACAAAGATTGTTATGATTCCAAGAGTTATAGAAGTTTTTTATAGAAAATAAAACTGTCTCAAGAGAGGGAGCAGATAAAGAAAACCTGATCGATAGGTAAAGAGTAATTTTACTGTAACCTTTAATTGTATGGCAGGTATTGCCAGTGTTTGGAAAGATCTCCAAAGCAGAGGAATGAAATCAGGTCTAGGGTTTGAGGATTTTTAAAGCAGTGTGCAAATTTTGCACCTATTCTCTGAAACAAACAACAGTTAACTGAACATATTCTACACAACTCACAAGTGATTCCCAACAATAAAATTCTCTTTTGTAAGCCTAGCAACTGGAGCTCTGAACTAAATAAAATGCGTTCTGATTCCTTCATATTAACAAGTCTGTGCTTGCAGTTATTTATGGATACGAAAATTTAGATCAAGTTGAAAAACATCAAGATAAATCTCTGGTGAGACTCTGCATGGGGCAGAGCCACTAACAGTAGCCAGGTCGACAGGTGGTGATCAAATGCTTTGGTTTTTCTGGGTAATTAAAGTAAGTAGAGATATCAGCTGTTGCAATGCTATTGGATTCACGAATACTTTTTTAGTGTACTCATTAAAGACCTGTTGTACAAATAAAAAAATCACATTCCACTTAATACAACAAAATTATTATTTTATCACAGCTGTTAAGAGGCCCAAATTCATCCTTAAATTATACTGTTTCCAAGCCAGTTCTAAAGCATGCTTACAGACGAACACTGTGGGGAATGAGTTGCAGAATAACCAGAAGTTAGAGGTTATAAATTGGGCTGGCAATTGGAATGAATTAATAAGCTAAAGAAAGAGCTATCACTTCAGGTAATTCAGAGCAATTCACAATTTCAGCCTTCTGGAAATCTGGTCCATTAACAGAGCAACAGGAAAAGATGACTGTTTGAAAAACTTTTGTGAGATCATGCAGTGATATGTGATCATGAATAATTCACTGTAAATATTTGCGGTGCCTATTCTGATTACAACAAATTTTAGTTTTCCCCCATCATCACAGTATCCTTGTTGTAAAGATCCAAGGATATTTGAGTGCCTTACAGCTGCCTTCCCACATTTTCTTCCCTTCCCTCAGTGCAGTGGATTAGGTCTCTTCTAAGAAAGTTCTGTATTATTAATGATATGTTTTGGCTCATGAGACTTGACTGTAATATTTCAGATGACCTGTGTGCTGGCAGTGCAGTGAGATGGTGGTGTGGGAAGAAGCTGGCTGCATTGCAAAATGGGATTGACAGGCTCATGCATTCCCCCTTCTCACTGGAGATTGGCACGTCTCACTGTTGGCATTAAAAGATGTTTGTTTCTCATTCAAATGGCTGCCTACATTAACACTCTGAGTACATACAGGGAAGTTCCCTCCCTCATTGCGCTAAATGTGCCACTGGAAAGCAAAAGGAGTTTATGTTTTAGTTCTGAAAATCTCCCAGAGTAGATATGCATTTTTTGCTCGTAGACAAGTGCCAGTAAGTCACTAGGTACCGAGTGTATGAGACTCCCCAAGTCCCCTGTTTTTGTCACCATCATTCACATACGACTACTGAGGAGCAGCCCATGGCTGTGTACTGGGGCTCTACACACAGGGCAGGAACTGGGGTTTACCAAGCACAGTCATCAGCAGCAGGCCTGGCCCTGAAGTCCTTCTCCTCCAGGGGTCTTTCTAATAGAGGCAACCAGTTCCCACCACGCCACAATTCCATCCTCTTCTCTTTCTCTGTACAGAGACAGCTGTACAGCTGACTAAGTAAGGAGTCCCTTCTCTGCACACTGCAATAAGTACTTACTGGGTTTATAAGTTTTTCCTCTAACTTTCTCTAATTGTATTTTTTGCCTTATTCCACAACTGACATTCTGAAATTGAGTAGGTGGCTTATACCTTGAGACACAGGCACAGTCAGTATGTGCAAGGTTGATATCCAGTCAGTCCCACTTGGGCATGCCCTTGTATATCCTTCTTTCAGAAGAAAATGGAAAGAAGACAAAAGCAGGATTTGGGGCTGAGGCTTGGATTTTCTTTTGTTGTCCAGGAAATAGTCGTATGGTAAAAAAAGGTTAACAACTAGCCTCTGGAACACAATCCAAGCTTAACTGTCTCTCCAAGACTCAAGTCTGATAGCTCTCTTGTTTGTAGCAAACAAAACCCAGCAGAGCATTACTGCTGATACCAAGACGTACAAAGATACCTTCAGTGGTCCTTCCACAGTCAAGCAGGCTACAGAGCAGGTTTACAGGTGAGACAGCTTTGACATGGAGCTGTAACTAGATCCTAAAGAACATAGCTTGTTGCACTGATATTTATGTGTTTAATCATCACCATCGTCTGTTCAGTGCAGCTGCAAAAGCTGGAGCATCCAAACCCAATTTAATCACCGATCACCTTTGTAGAAAGGAACCTCCCTCATTTATTCTCTACTTTTGAAGAGGTAATACAGCTTAAGTCACACTGTTGCCTAAATCCCATTTACAGAGGTAACAAAGGTAGGAGGGAGATTTGCAACTAGGACTGGGTTTATTAAATTGTGGAGTCAGAGCAAGACCCTGAACTTTTACTTTTTCCCCAGCTCCACAGTAGGAATAATGTTCACATATGGAACAAAAAGTGGGAGCTGCTTCCTAGACATCTCTCACACATGTAATGTCAAGTGAATAAAAGCTAAAAATACCTCTTATGCGTTTTATATTCAACATAGCTACTGGCTGAAGGAATATTGCCCTGTGGTAGGAAGTGCAATTATCTGCAAGTTGCAGAATAATCAGTAATATGAGGTACTGTAACAAGAATTAATATAAAACCATACCAGTCCATATGAATGTCAATGATAGAAAAAATTACAGGAGAAAAACAATTTTGTCTGCCTTTCTTTGAGCTCTTCAGTAAGATACTGCAGTACACAGTACTGTGCTATCCAGCAAACTGCCTATTCCAAATCTCTGATTTAACCTGTTTTTGTCAAGTATCTTCATACCTTGGAGACATGATCCCTCTCCATGTTCAGGAGAACAAAATCAATAGGCATACCAAAACTTTCCTAAGCAACTGAAAGGACCCAAATCCTCCATATGAACAAGAGAAAAGTCCTGATCATCTCAGCTGCTCTCCCCAGGACCGTATCTCATCAGGCAGAGCATGGACACGGTATGGGATGTCCCCCTGCCCTGCTGGGCTCCGAGCACCCAGATCCAGCCCTCCTGCTACCTCACAGCAGCCCAGGCTGCAGATGTGTCTCTCCTGGGCTCTCCCCAGGCTGTGCATGGAGCATGGCAGCATGGACAGGTGACACACAGAAGCAGCAGGAACACGCTGCTGAACTGTCACTGAGCCACACTTCTTGTATCTGCCTGGTTGCAGCTGTGGCACATTTCTGGGGACACAGTTCAGTGTGGCCCACACCTCTGTGTTGCAATAGATGTGGTCCCTGATGGAGCACCAGGGACCCTGCCTCAGGTCTGCTCCTAAAACCCTCCATGAGACGAGGACAGATTCAATCTTTGATGCCAGACGTGCTAAAAGTAAGAAGGCAAGCTTCAAAATTCAGTACACTTAGCATGTTCATTCTGAGATTTTAATTCCCCTGATTTCATCACGTTGCACTGTTATCTCGGTTACAGCTTGCGTTAATTTACCAATCAATTAAAATATGAAAAGAAGCTATCATGGAAAATGTTTTAGAGTTGAGCTGAGAGGCTAAAGCAATTCTAATTTAAGGAGATATTTTCTAAATACATGCCAGTAATTGGAACAAAATTGTCTGAAATTAAGCTTACATTGGGTATTTTTCACAAGTTTGACTTGCTTTAAGAACAATTACTTTTTTTTACTTTTTATGATAATTACACAAGTCTTCTGTAGCTATCACATTCCATCAAAATAATCTCTAAGTGAACACTATTTAAAGAAGAAAGGTTTGTATTAACCTGTAACTCTAACTTGCAGTCTCCATTTTAGAAAACCCAGAATTCAGAGCCTTATCATACCCAAGCATTAATTTGCATCAACCCTGTGGATCATCAGACTCTCTACTACTTCAGTTCACTTGACACAGCAACAATGGTGGCTTGAAGAGTTTATTCATTGTATAGCTCACATCCTGCTCATTCACCCTGCTCCCCACGGCTATTGCCCTTACACATAGCAGTGACTCCTACAGAACCATAAATCAAGTAATTGACAGTCAAGACAATCTTCAGCGCTATCTGATTTTAAAGGTGTTTTTTCACAACTCATTGTATCGGCGGTGTCACTGGTTGGGCCAGCCAAAGAGAGACAGCATATATTTGTACTACATTTCGACCTCCCAGCAGTATAAGAACATATAGAAGAGGGAAGTGACTGGCATGCACAGCATCTCTCTAACAATCCCGCTAGCATCAGCAGAGCTGTTACTGATACTTCATCAATATTTGTATAGCTTCATGGCAAAAGATTCCTAGGGAATGGCAAAACAGTTTCTAAAGGAGACCTGAAAACTCTCCACTACCTAACTGCAGTATCTGTAAACCAAAAACCAGCAGTTACAAGACTCCTCTGTCTTGTAGCCATTGCAGACAAATATTGGCTCCATATGCTACCACTGTGTTAGTCATTTCATTGCAGACACAGCAATACTCTTATCCTGTTTACAACAGCTTATTGACACGGGTTGGCAAGCCTCTCAGTTAAGCAGAATATGTATTATACATTTTATCAACAGGGAGCCAAATGAAGACATAGCTTCTCCAAGCAGGATACTGCTTAGCAATGATGCCCACTGAGCAAGCAAGACGCCTATTTTAAGCATTATCAGTGGGCCCGGCACTTCAATTACTATGACTGAGTGGAGCCAGCACTAGCCAGACGGACAAAACCAGAACTTTGCTCCAAACCATTTATTCACATGTGTACAATGTGCATCATGAAACCATACAGAAATCCTAGGATGTCTGGCTACTGTTTGCATCGCATCAGAAAGTATCACAACTGATTTCCTGGCGGAGGCAATGCGACCAATACAACACAAGCATCTGAGGACTCCAGGTAACATGCAGCTATTGCTTTACCTGTCACTTTAATTTGAGTGAGTGCCATTTTTCTGATGCCTCCTAGCAGGGCAAAGCCATGTCGAACCAGCTGCACAGGGCTTGCAGACTTCAAAATCTGTTTTAAACATACTATGGGACTCTTGCCTGTACTCACAATGGTTAAAAAAAAAAAAAAAAAAAAAAAAAAAAAAAAAAAAAAAAAAAAAAAAGCAATGCATTAACTATTGAAACCCAGATGACTTCTGCCAGCAGTGTGACTAATCGCTGCTCTCTGGCACTTTTGCACCGCTGAGTTAAGGGAATACAAGAGGTGACCTTCCTCCCACTTCACTCCCAGAGCCTGGCAGAGAAGCAGCACGCCTGTCTGGGCACAGCAGGCACTGTGAAAGCAAGGAGCAGTGATGCTGGGACCTCTGAGATCATCTAACCAGAATGTGACTAATTAAGTAACAGACTGTTCTCTGCTGCTGTTGGGTGCTGGTATTCCTGGTAACATGGGCACTGCAGATCCAGCTGCAGTGTCTCCTTAATGCTCTCCCTTGCACAGCCTCTACCGCACTTTGGTTCTCTGGGGTTTGCTTTTGACTCCCAAAATGTCAGTGCCTACTCGGCACGTGTCCAGGCTCCTTTCCCGTTGCCAGCTTCCTGTGTTATGACTCTGCTTTTCTCAGACCAACCCTGCTCTGGCCTCCTAGCAACAGGCCTGGGGACATGGACCTCGTGGCACGACCCACGGCTGTGTGTCCCCATGGCCGTGCTGAGCACTGAAGCTCCAAGCACCACCTCGCTCTGCACAAGTGGGAAGTAAGCTCCTTTCAAGCACACAACTGGTCTCCTCGCTTTCTGTTCTTGTACAGATTACCCACCCACACTCACCACTCAGGATTTTCTCATTTTAACATTTTAACTACAAAACTTGAGTGTAATTCTTTATCCCACTCACTTGCTAAATGTAATATTTCTGAACCAGAGCATTTTAGGCATCAATGGGTCCCCAGATTTAAAAGTTTAGGATGAAACACAGGCAAGAACACATTGCCCATATACAGTGAATAACCAAGAGAGAAGATAATGAATGTTCACCAAGTGCAACTTGAAGACTAAGTCATTCTTTCTGTGTGTTCTTTTCTAACTAACAAAAAAAAATAGCTGCTAGCCGAGTTCTTCTACCCCAGTTTCAGCACAGTATCTAATGCAATATCTAGCTCAAATATCTATTACACCTGTGCTAGAAATCCTTGAATAACAGGATTTATAAGTAAAGGGGCTGACCTAACCTTACCCATATGTGCCCTCATAAAGCATACTATTAATGCAGAACAATACTCCCAGCCATATGTTTTGAATGGGGGGGGTTAAGTTGAGAAAAGAACTTACAGAAAATTAGAAGCCTTTACTTACAGAGTGGAGCACAGAGTGGTATTCCTTTCTAAACTTTGCTTTACTGCTTTTGCAGAAACAGGTATTACACGAGAGCACGATCACATCCATTAATACTGCAGGCCAGCTAGTTAGCATGGAAATGGAATAGCTGGTTATGTCCAGCAAGAAGATGTATCTCCAACACCCATACTATCTTTTTCTAAGCTCTAGTACATACTTGCAGCTCCAGAGTGATGTGAATAGCACACTTCAGGTTGAGTTGTCCAGTGATTACTCAGGCTGACAGAGTCTGGTGGGCCCTGTTTGACTCATCACACGTGCTTCTGGCTCCTGTGCTCCTGCACAACACATAACAGATCACAGCAAAAAAACCCCCAAAAAACCAAAAAACCTTATCTCAGACCTTTAAAAAGAAACCGGCACTTAGAATGGCCCCTAAGATCAGATTTTTCCTGCTCAGAACACTTCTGTAGTGATTTTGACACATTTGAGGTCCTGCTGACCTGCTGCTGTCACTCAAGGAAGAGTGAAGAAAGCACTGAACAGTCTCTACAAGTGGATGTGAAAATACTATAATGCAAATATTTTTCTGCAATGTATGTCATATATAGCCTACATGATTATAGGTGTGACAAACATTTTCTCAGAACTTGTTTCAGATTATCTCTGTAATTTTTTTCATCTCTTCACAAACATAAATATACAATTTACATTTATAGATTTCAAATGGCAAGTGAAGTGGTATCTTTATATTATATATGTATCATTCATACCCCAAGGCAACAATTTTGACTTGATTAAACTCAATGTATCAAGATCAGTGGAATTTAGACTTGCTAAAGTAAATTCATAATCCATGAGGGACAGCGTCTTTATCTTGAGTGACGATTTTTACCCTCATCATCAGAAGCATGTTTAAGCAGCTCTCGGGGGAATAAAGACCACAGATAAAATAAAAGATAATCAAATCCAGCATCAAAATTCTGAAAAGTAAGAGTCAGCTCCAACCAGCTGAAACAGCATTATGATGAGCAGCACTGGTCAGGAACCCTCAACACACAGCTTGGGGCCATTGCAGTGCCAGCATGGTGGAAAAATCATCTGACATTTGCTGAGAAAGGCAGAAGGGTTGCTTCTTCTGAGGCATGCTCTAATGTGACTTTTGAACCAAGACAAGCTTTCCCAGATATCAAAACAAGGCTGCACCATACACCTCCCTCCTGCTTTAGTCACTGCAGGGTCCAGGTTTACCCTCAGCTTCTCCCTTCCCCCAGAAAACGGTGAAGTTGTGCCAGCAGCACAAAGGAGACAAACACTCTGTAGGATGGAGCAAAGGCAAGACCAGTACCACAAGCAGAAAAAAGCTGCCATAGTTCACACCAGCCCTACATGAGGCTGTCCCAGAGTGGGGGCAGCTGGCCCCAGCCTCAGCTGCTAGGGCTCAGCCACCTCCCAGCTGTGCCCAATGAAGCAGCAATTAGCTCCTTGCTGGCTTGTTTTGCTCTTTCTTTGTTGTGAGGTTTGCTCTAGTTTGGATGCAAGCAGCTCTCCATGGAGATGGAGCCCATAGTGGTGGTAAGATGGGCCAGTACCCTGTGGTGGTGGGGTGTGATGGTCTGTGGGGCTGGGGAGGGCAGAGGGGAACAGCCTGAGCTGGGAGGGGAAGGGGATCAGAGAGGAGTACAATGGTGTATTGGGTCTGGCTGGGATGGAGTTAGTATCCCCACAGTAGGAGAGAGGCTGAGGAAGCGGTGTCTGCTGATACATCCTTTATCTAATATGCTAGTCAAAGCTGAAAATAATGTGCTTCAACGGCAGTAAATTCATGTTGTTTGTCACTGTGGTTTTGGGTACCTTGTAGCCTCAGATGCCAGCACTAATGATTTGTAAGGCTCACTGATGTACAAGAGGGCTGAGGTGCTCTGCTCTTGGTAGCTGCCTGACCTTTTATAGGATGAAGTTACAGAGGCAGATGATATGCTACAGAGATTATCTACTGCTGCTGGCCAAAAACTGACTCCCTTCAGGCCTTGCCAGTAATAGAGGCAAAATAAATGGACTGTACTAAAATCAAATCATGTTGGATTTATAGGTAGAAGTTGGGATCTGATAACAAATCATGTGCTTTAGGAATATTGTATTTTTCTCAAAAAAAAACCCAAAAAACCCTCTCCAGCTTGAATAAAGGAGCTGTGAGAATAGCTCTCCTTTGAGTCTGACATTCATGAAACTGGAGTCACCTGGGAAAGTGAACTTTCAATGGCATGCAAGCCAGAAGGCTGTCTCTGAACCTAACTTGCACTGCTGTAGCAATTGGGTCTGATTCTTCTTAAACCTCCCCTGACAGTCTTAGAGTTCTGGTTTTTGGCTCCTTTCCGTTTTAGATGTGGATATTGCAGTACAGGTACTACAGTGAAGCCTCCCAGTTTGCACTTTTCCATTGACTCTTTTATAACTCTGGGATCTTTCTCTATTTAAATGAGAGCTGTAGCTCACAACTTTGGCAAATATGGCAACCTGCAAGGCTAAGCTGATATTGAGTTTCCCAAGAGCAAAGCAGAAATGCAATCTGATGAGCCTTTTCTCAGCAATTTTTTACTGAGTGGACTTCAAAGACTTGGCTTGCTGTTGGGTAACCAGAAAGGAGAGTAGGAGTAACTGTAAGGATGCTTGTGACTTAAAATGGAATATTTCAATTTGTAAAATTAATGTGCACGTTGCTGTTATTTTCCCCTGGCTGTTTCAATGGAAGGCACTTTTCAAGCTGCATCTTGGTTACGAGTTGGAGGTAGGATGCTTAAGTTCTGGCAGGGCCTCGGGGGCAGATTTGCAAAGGAGGTGGCAGTTGTTTGATGCTGTGGAGCCCACATGAAAAGGAAGGATACCCAGATCAGTCTGTGTTGTGCAGCCAGGCATTGTACCATGCAGTTGACTTCCCTAGGCTTTTTCCTGATCCTGCTTTGGACCTGAGAGCAGCAGAAGGATGTATTGGTTGCCTTGCACTGAGTTTTTGCTTGCCCCACTCCCACGTGAAAATAGTTCAGCTTTCTAGAAGCTAAACTGCCTGAGGCGTGTGCTACACGAAAAAATAATCTTTATTTCATTCCATATCAGCACAGCTTATGTCAATCAGTTTAATACTGAGACTTCAAATTGATAATGTGTAGTTTGTGATGGGAAAGGGGGTGTTTATTCTGTTTTTATAATTTTATTATCCTGCTTATAAAGATTTCTCAAAATCTGAAAGGATTTTAGCTTTTTTATATTCATATAAATATATTTACATTTTTATATTACCGTCACTCTTGCATATTCCTGAATCATTTCCAGAGGAGTGACTGCTTTCACTTACAGCTGTGCCATTACTGCATCTAAAATGGTTGAGGGAGAGCTGTCTGGAAGAGTCTGTCTCACTATGGTGAAGTTATGGGTGTGTGGCACAGCGTGCCTCCAGTTGTTTATCTGTGCAGCTCTCAAGTACGAATGTAAGAATAAACCTGAGTTGTGTACTCCATTCCAAATACGACCTGGTATATGAAAATCATACCAGCAATTTTGTAACTTTGGCAACCAGCCCTTTTGGGTTATGTCACCCTTCCACCATATATTGACATTCAATATCCATCCTCCCTGGTAAAAAAGAAGGCAAAGACCTTCCACGAGTAAAGAACAAGAAACACAAGGGCTGAAAAGCTGCTGTGTTCCCTGCACTATGAAGCCAGATGGGTAAAGTGAAGGATATGCATTGGAAACCTGGTGCAGTGCTTCAAATAAGTGGAGAAAGGGCTGCTTCTGTCTGTTCGATGGAGTGCTTCCTAGAAACAATCTGATTTCACACTTCATTACCTTTTAACTGTGTACAAAGTCTTGTTTGTGGCATAAAGCCTTCTGATAGTCTAAATGGGAACCTTTCTAGTCTTAAGATACTTTCACATACTAATGTACCGGTTGAGGTCAGAGGGGACCTCTGAAGGTTGTCTCGTCTAACCCCTCCACGTCCACACTCCAGCAGGGCTGTGTAGAGCTGGCTGCCCAGGAGTGTGTCCAGGTGGCTTTTGAACATCTCCAAGGATGGAGAGTCCACAGCTTCTCTGGGCAAACCGTGCCAATGTTCAGTCAGTAAAAAAGTGTTTCCTGATGTTTAGAGGGATTCTCCTGTGTAACAGTTTGTGCCCATTGCCTCTCGTTCTGTCCCTGGGCACCACTGAGAAGAGCCTAGCTCCATCATCTTTGCATCCTCCCTTCAGGTATTTATGCACATTGATAAGATTCCCCCTGAGCTGTCTCTTCTCCAGGCTGAACAGTCCCAGCTCTCTCAGCTTTTCCTCGTAGGAGAGACACCCCAGTCCCATAATCTTGGTGTCCTGTGGTGGTCTGCAATTATAAGTCCAGCACGGATGACAACCCAAGTGTCTGGTTCAGATCATGTGCATGAGACAAACTAGCAAGAAATTTAATTAAAATAAAACAGACTAGCAAAGAGAACTTCTAACATGCAAAACCATTAAGAAAATGCAGACAAAAAGTGGCTGTTTTGTGGATAGTAGCAGACTCTTGGCTGAAATAGGATTAATTTCTTTCTACGGAATACCTTCGGTCTACATACCTGATACATGGATTATTTTAGGTCTTGTTTTCTAGATGAAACTAACTGATCTCTTTCTTGCCAGTAGTTGTTTCTGTTAGGGGAGCATCCTTGACAGCTGTTGATGTTTACAGTGAGGATTGTTTGGTCATTTAAATGTAGTTTGTATTTAGATATATATATATATATTTAATGGGATAAGGGAGTTTGCTAAAATGGGCTGTGTAGCTAGTAGAAAATTGTGCTAAATTAAATCCAGTCTCTTTTAAACTTTTTTCATTCATCCCTTTAAATTACCTGTTTAAGCCTGCACCTAGTTGCTTGCAGAGTAATTAAGTGCTTACACGCAAAATATCCTGTAAATACTTTGACACAGATTACTAACCTTGGACTGCAGCATGTCATTGTGATAATACTGCCATACTTCCATCCTTCGATATTTGCAGCGTTAAGAGGAAAAACTAGAAATATAAAGCCTCTGAGATTAATTACCACCAATT
Source organism: Pterocles orientalis (assembly GCA_011057875.1). Classification (NCBI taxonomy): domain Eukaryota; kingdom Metazoa; phylum Chordata; class Aves; order Pterocliformes; family Pteroclidae; genus Pterocles; species Pterocles orientalis. Next base: position 463,529 of record WKFP01014301.1, read on the forward strand.
TCAGGGAGAATACCGAGAGTGACAGGCATGCACACACTACCAATGAATGGAACAATTAACAGGTATAAACATTACAGACACAGTGCATTGTTTCTAGTGAAGATAGAGTAAGATGGGTTGAAACAAACCAAAACACCCACACAAAACAAAACCAAAAACCTGAGGGTATAAAACATACCAGAAGCAGGATTAGTATTACATTGTTTAGGCTCTTCATTCTTTCTTTTTCTTTTCTTTTCCCTTTATACGAACATGTCGATATTGTCATATTAAGTCCTGCTGAGGAAAACATACCATGGGTATGAAATGTATCTGGACTTAACCCCTTTGGACAGAAAATGGAGCTGTCATCTTTTAGAGGGCTTTAGTAGCTTGAGAAACCAAATTAAAAGGTCATGTCACCTTTAGGTGCTGTTAGCTGTCTGGAGTTAGATGTGCCTGTGTTTTTGTAAAGGCTCACATGGGATGGCACAGCTCTTTAAGTGCTTATGGAGCCTGACCTACAAATGAGATGAATTGAGGAATGCTTGGTGGTTACTGTAAGTCTGAATATGAGATTTGTGCCTGTTCATGGCTGTTGAGCCTAGGTAGGAGTTCCTCAAAAAGGCAGAATGTAAAGTACATGGGGAAACTTTGTAATGAATCTTAATTTCTAGATGCTGGCTGCCTTCTAGCATAGGTGAGAACCGTGGTTTCAGCATCTGAGGCCCTACAGTGTTTATTAAGTCATCTTGTCAGTATAGCTGGTGCTTTTATTTTTTTTTTTTAATACTTATATGTAACATTTTGTGGTGGAGAAGTAGATATGTCAAAAATCAATTCATCATTGTGGAGTCAGTGAGTTACAGGAAATCAGCAGCCACAGATGACAAGTTCTTAATGCCTGCAAGTGAATAGGCAAGAGCCACAGCTAGAGTGTAGCTCTGCTTTTTAGAGTACTTGTAAAAAGTACATCTCTGAAAAGTCTGTCTCTCTGATGCCATCTCAGAAATGCTTGGTTTGCATTAAAAAAAGGGGGGAAAAAAAAAGAAAAAAAAAAACAGATTTAATTTAGAGACTTCATTATTTTCTTGTGTGTTGCCAACAACAAAGGCAAAAATCTGGCCTAAAGCGTCCTTAATTACTCTCTGGCAACCTAATTTTCTTGAAATTTTGTTTTTCCGACACCTTTACAGCTACATTAGTTTTAAATCTGCTTAAGCCTGCTTAAGATGCCAAAGAGTGAGTTTGCAAATTTATTCGTTGACTCTTGCTGACAGTATGTGCAGTATAACATAGTACTGGTTACGTACCAGAGGGAAAGGAGGGAGTTGCTCCAGGAATGCTCTCGGAATGGCGGAGTGGCTGCATTCTGCCTCTTGTGCAGGAGCGAGGAGGTGCCCATCTATTCCCAAAACACTTCTTTCAGGCTTCTGGGGGGCAAAAGGAGGGTAAGAATAAGGAAACTTCTAGAAAAAACACTTGTTCAGAATTACAGCAGGGAGTTTAAACATGCACTAAAGCGAGGTGATTATCAGGATGCTATGCTAACACATATACTATGTTGGTTTTTCTACTCAACCCTGTCACATCAAGACATTTTGGGAACCAAAAGCACAATTCAGTTCACAACACACCATGTGCTTATATGTTTAAAAGACGGTTTGTGATGACAGAACAACAGTGTTTCTTACATGTCCCCAATCACAGGGATGTGCATACGGATTGTATTGATGTTATACACTCAAGATCGGTGCATCCCAACGGGTAGGAAGTCAAGGAAGGGTGCCAGGAGGCCTGCATGGTTAAACAGGGATCTGCTGGGCAAACTCAAGTGTAAAAGGAGGGTCTACAGATCATGGAAGGAGGGGCTGGCCACTTGGGAGGAATATAAGAATGTTGTCAGAGAGTGTAGGGAGGCAACTAGGAAAGCTAAGGCCTCCTTAGAATTAAATCTTGCTAGAGGGGTCAGAGATAATAGAAAGGGCTTCTTCAAATACATTGCAGATAAGGCTAACACCAGAGGCAATGTAGGCCCACTGATGAATGAGGTGGGTGCTCTGGTGACAGAAGATACAGAGAAGGCACAGTTACTGAATGCCTTCTTTGTCTCTGTCTATACTGCCGGAGGCTTTCCTGAAGAGTCCCGTACCCCTGAAGCCCCAGAGGAAGTCAGAACAAAGGAGGAGTCTGCTCTGGTAGATGAAGACTGGGTTAAGGAGTGGTTAAGTAATCTGGACACCCATAAATCCATGGATCCTGATGGGATGCACCCGTGGGTGCTGAGAGAGATGACGGAAGTCATTGCTAGACCACTCTCCATCGTCTTTGGCAAGTCGTGGGAAATGGGGGAGGTGCCTGAGAACTGGAGAAAAGTGAATGTCACACCAGTCTTCAAAAAGGGCAAGAAGGAGGACCCGGGTAACTACAGACCGGTCAGCCTCACCTCCATCCCTGGAAAGGTGATGGAACAACTTACTCTTGATGCTGTCTCTAGGCATATCAGGGATAAGAAGGTCATTAGAGGCAGTCAACATGGCTTCACCAAGGGGAAGTCATGCTTGACCAACCTGATAGCCTTTTATGAGGATATTACCAGGTGGATAGATGATGGCAAAGCAGTAGATGTGGTCTATCTCGATTTCAGAAAAGCATTT
>WKFP01014301.1:468523-510329 GCA_011057875.1 Pterocles orientalis
TATGTTCTTATAGATAAAGTTTGTTAAACTATCATTGGCATAACTCTCCCCTTATACACAGTTGTCTCCAGTACATATATCAAATAACTAAAATAAGGCTATATCATAATCTGTATTGCTTCTTGAAGCACGTCTTACTGGAAGAGTAGTCTGTAGGACTGAACATTTAGTTGTGGTTCATTATAGTATTAATATTTCTGATTTTGCCTTGTTACTTCTGCCAGTCTAGGAAGGGAAAGTAGATGAATGTGGAATAACTTGGTTTTAATTACATCACTTAATCTAATTATTTTGCTAGGTATGTATTGTTTGAGAGAAGTATAATTACTACTGTTAGAAACTAGAAAAAACTCATTTTCTTAAACATCTGTCTAGACGCACTATTCAGGCAAAATATGTTAAGAAAAAATAGCTCTTACCATTTAAGCTGTTTACTGAATTGTCTAAACTGCCATATTTTACCCAATCTCTGAGAAAACAGGTGTGCTATAATCTTAATTTATCACTTGTCTTTCCTTTGAAACTGGGTTAAAAAGTAAATGCAGCAACTGCAGACAAAGCTGACAGCCTTAAGCCACAGTATGTATGTTAATGTATTTTTTCAAACACCAACATGGGAGCATTGCTTTGGCAAAGAAATGGAAAGCGTACCAGTTTTGTCCACTTGGTAGTAATTCCTAAGGTACAGGACATGTCATAAATAATAAAGTGAGCAACAACATTGACAAGCTTACAGAATTTTTAGCTAAAATCTCAGTGTGCTTTGGGAGGTTTTTTATGTTCAAATGCTGATGATGTTTGATCATGTGTGGAAGAAGCCAACAAAAACCACATATATGAGTCTATTCCTGGGAAAGCAAGTCTAGAAGAAAAGCAAACAAATGAGAGTGGTATTTTCAGAAAAATTTATCTCATAATCCCATTTCTCTAAATAGTGTTAAAAGTACTGTGATTCATAGAAAAAGAGAACCAAAGTGTCTGCAATAACAGAATGTAAGTCGTTACGAGAAGAATTCCTTTGCCAAACACTACTGAGGTCTATATGAAGTGGGTTAACCTGGAAGTCAGCTGTCTTATCACCTACCGTCTTCCATGTGGAGGCTCGTGTGTTGTCCTGAAGCAGTGGGCTTTGGCGGCAAAGGGAGTGGGGGTGGTATGCTGTAATCCACAGATTGGAGGGAGTGATTGTTCCCTTTTATTAGGGGAGACCGGGGCTGGCGTGATGTGTCCAGCTTTGGACACCTGGCCCAGCCCCTTGCCACCAGCTGGGTAGCCCAAGCTGCACTGTGAGAAACCAAGAAAGAGTTCAAAACAAAACAAAAAAAATTTATTTTTTCACTAAAGCTATTGTTAATTTTCCTTCCTCAGCACACAAGCAGACATTCTAGGGAGGAGAAGATGCAAGTGTAGGCAGCAGACAGATTAATACCATGGTATATCTTGTTTGTGTGCAAAGCCTGGCTCATATTTCATAATAGAGTCAACTATTATTTTGATGTTTTACTGCCATTTCAACTAGCTTTACTTTTCAGCCTGAACGCATCATCTTTACAGGAACTGGGATTTAGGGGATGAAATAACATTCTTATTCTGCTCATGTTTCAGCCACTCAAGTTTTCCATTTGTTCACATCTGTATGTCTACAGAAAACGGATAGGCGCTGTAATTACAGGCTGCTGGAAAGCAAGTAGGTCAGAGCTATGCTCTCCATTCCTGAGGGGCTGCTGGGACTGGAGAGACAGAGACACACCTGGGCAGTTTTTCCTCCTGTGTGCCTGTCTGTGTGTCACAGCCATTCATTAGACTCCTCACAACTGCTCACCAAAATGCTTTCAGAGGTATTAAACAAAATCAACCAAAGCATCTGTGTTTAGAAGGTCCCTCCCTGCTCATCTGTCATACTTCTCTTGGCAAAAGATTTTTTTTTCAGGGCTTTGCACAAGATAGCGCATTAGCTCAGAGTTATGCTAACTGTCGAGGGAAAATTTCTGGGAGTGCACTGATGACAATTTCCTAACATAGATGATTGAGGAGCTGGTGAGGGGAGAGACCCTGTTAGACCTCCTGCTCATAAAGAAGGAAGAAGGGGTAAGAGATGTGAAGGTTGGGAGCTGCTGCAGCTGCAGAGACAATGAGATGGTAGGAGCTCAGGATCCCAAGAGGAAAGGAGCAAGGCAAAAAGCATCCCTGGGCTTCAGGAGAGCAGACTTTGGCCTGTTCAGGAACCAGGAAGAACTGGACAGAGACACTGTTGAGTCGGGATAGGGTCAGGAAAGCCAAAGCCTGGTGAGGAATATGACAGGCACCAAGAAGGACTTTGAGAAGTACATCAGCAACAAAAGGCAGGCTGGGGAAAACATGGGCCCACCAGGAAGAGGACCTGGTGACAAAGGACACAGAAAAGTCTGAGGTACCAAATCCCTTCTTCATCTCAGGCTTTACTGGTAAGATTGGCTTCAGGAAGCCCAGTTCCCTGAGACCAGAGGGAAAGTCTAGAGCAAGGGAGATGTCCTTCTCCTTAGGGGGAAAAAGGATCAGGTTAGGGAACACTTAAACAAACTGGACATGTGTAAGTTCATGGGATCTGATGGAATGTACCCACTGGTGCTGTGGGAACTGGATGATGTTATGGCAAGGCAACTTTGAATTATCTTTGCATGGTCATGGGAATCGGAGCAAGATCACAAGGGGAGATTTAGGTTAGATGCAGGAAAAAATTTCTTCCTAATGAGGGTGGTGAGACACTGGAACAGGTTGCCCGGAGAAGCTGTGGATGCCCCATCCCTGGAGGGGTTCAAGGCCAGGCTGGATGAGGCTTTGAGCAACCTGGGCTAGTGGGATGATCTCTACAGTCCCTTCCAACCCAAACTATTCTATGATTCTCTTGACTGTAAGAAAGCAAATGTCACTCTGATCTTCAAGAAGGAGGATCTAAGTAACCCTTAACATTCCCTACCTTTTTTTTTTTTTTGCATTTAAATCAGCAATGTGGATTATTAGTGGCAGTTAGTATTGTATCGTCTGTCTTCTTATTTATTAATGTATAAAACTTCATTTGTGGCTTAGGCACCAGTCACTTGGCTAATATATACAGAGAAGCACAACTGCTGTGAACTACTCTTCACAAAAATAGTCCTTCAACAAGCAAAATACCATCTCTAGTGAAGAAAAATAAATAGGCTTGCTACCTGTTTTTGCAGGCCCAAGGTTACACACTAAAAATTCTATCTTGTAGTTATATGAGCTGTCCACTGGACTTCCACTTCACCTGGGCTGGGATTCAGAAAGGTTACTGTATTTGATCAAGTGGTTGCCTGTTTCCATGTAAAATTCAAGTGAACTATCATAGTCTTTCTTGTTTATATGGCCTTTTTCCTCACTCCTCTAAATCTAGCTTATGAGACATAAACTGTTGGTGAGTAATGCTGTCTTTTCCTCTATTTTTTTTTGCTCATTTTCTAAAGAATTTCAATCATGGTCAAAGAGGTATCCGTCCCTGTGGAGGCAAAAGGAGTTTCACCATATGCAGAAGTAGTGTTGCTGCAATGCTGCTTCATGCTTTTCTGATTATTTTTTTAATAACCATATCACTTTTTCTAGCTGATAGCAAACTGTAAAAATTCTTATATTCTCTACTGTTTTATTTAATACTAAAATGGGATCTATCCCCAAAAATTAGATTTGTAAGCTCTAGGCATCTTTGTTCGAGCTACTTGCCCTAGGTTCTGCTTCCATAGTCAGTAAGTAAATGTTTCTGAAGTATAGCTTCTGCAAGGTAAATATTAGTTATTAGAGATCAGACAATTTTCAAAGTGCTTATCTAGGTGTATAGAGTGGCTAACAAAAGCATGAATAGTTCATCTGTAAATACTATGTATAAGCATACTAATACAGAGCAGTTTTCCATTTCAAAGATCCCTTTGTGTTGGCTGCAACAGTTTGCTGCAGTGCTGGGATGCCTGGGAAAATCATCCCACTCCTGGCAGCTCTGCTCCTGGTGTCTCAGAGGTACTTAGAAAAGCAGTTGATGAAAACATTGCTGCCTTCTTCTGAAGGCAGCTGCTGCATTTGCATTCAGTTGTTCTTTCTGGTACATAGATTTAGGTTACAAAGAGTGTAATTTTTGCTGGCACATCATGAAAATTTAAGCAGCACTAAGGACAGAAGGTAGGCTCCCAAAGACACATGAGCCCAGGAAGATCTCACCTTTGCTGGCCACAGGAACAATTTTTGAGGAACATAGAATATAGGCGATGATTACTGAGAGTTTTCTGCTTGTAAGATGGAACAGATGTCTTCCCGCTCTGGTTTTTTTTTCCACTAAAGTGCATTTTGGTTTTTATTTTTCATACCCCACTGTTATTAATTTATACCTTTGCTGGATTTCTAAGACTAATTTTGCTGCTGTTGTTGTGGGAATAGAATTCTCAGCCATATGGCACAACATCTTAATTCCTGAGTGGCAGTAGACCTGATCCATTACTCAGTTTTGCAGTGGTGCGAATGTTTACCTTCAGGAAGGTTTTTCGTAGGGCAACTCCATACTGAAGTGGAGAAAGAAAAATACATGTCATGAGCAAACTCCCTCCAAAGGGCAATTTGTACTGTAAATGTCTGAAAGACTATTTTGATCTTTTGTATAAATTCAAAGCTTGCCCACTACAGTAATGCATTTTTAGTTTGGCTGAATTCAGCTTTTTTTTTTTTTTTTTGGTCAACTATAGGAGTAAAGGAAGAAAGGACAGAACCCCTGACTCAGGAATTGCATTGTCATGTGTTTACTGACAGTTTGTGTCTCAGTCCAGTATCCCTGACCTAGCAGGGGGCTGATGTCTCATAGTTAATCTATCTTGTTTGTTGATATTTGAACATCTGAAAAGCCTTGTCTTTGTCCAAAAAGAAGTAATACCACCACTGCCCAAGAAGAGCTGTTTCATAGTGGAAGTTTCCTTGAAGACAAAGCTCTAGTAGCAGAGGAACTTCTGCACTCCGATTTTAATTAGATGCATCAATCTCGTATCTTCTCTGAGAAAATGAACCAATCTGAGAGAAATGTTTCAGCTCAAGGGTATTTTGTAATACAAATTTAAATAAATATGCTGTCAACCACCCCCTCCATTCTGGGCTGTCCAGGAGGGTGTCTTTCCTGACTAGATAAAGAGGCAGGCATTTTGGACTGAGAGGTCTTTGAGGCAGGAACCTAATTCTTCTCCTGAAAGGTATCATGTTGGCTTTATTTTGCCTGACAAAATAGCAGCATAAGAGGCTGGCTAGTGCTCAAAGGAAAAGGTTGTGCAGAGAAGTGAGGGAGTGCTTATCAGTGTGTTGTTCATTGAGGACTGGGGAAAGGCCCCAGGGCAAGCTGGTGAGAAGCGGGTGCTGTGTTCCCCCGACAAGAGCACTGAAGCAGGATTTGAAGCTGGGAGTATCTCCATCACAGGTGAGAGTGTTACAGAGCTCTGACAGAGCTGCATTAGTGCTGTTTTGTAATAAGTATGTACAACATTTTCAAAATAAAAGCAGTCTGCTTCTCAGTGACTAAATGTAATATCTGTCATAAAACTGAGAAGGATTCCAGACTAAATCACTCCAGTTGGAAAACTGGAGAAAATATGCACAGATTTATGGGGAGAAAACACTGCTTAATCTCATTCATACAAACGCAAACCACCCTCCAAAAAATGCTAGCACATAGAAATGGACTGTCGCAGCACTCCTGCGTTAACATTACTCATCTTCGGAATGAAATTTTCAGCATTTATCAATGAGAAGTTCCATCCTTGAGGACCACAAAACTTGAAAGAACTCCATACTATTCTCACGTTACCGCAATATATTCCTTTTATTTATTATTGTCTCAGAGAAAGAATGTTACAATGTAGTGTTCGAAGCAGCATTTACTTGGCAGCAGAGGACAAAGGATGCATACAAACACAAGCAGAAAAACAACTTTATACATAACCTCATATTCAGAACAAAAATTAAAGCCACCAAATTCACTACTGAGACTTTTTTTTTTACTTCTGTAGGGGGGTATTTTTAAGGATTCTTTGCCTAGAGAATGATACAGCTTGATAAAAGCCAAGTACTTTACAGAGAACAGAATATAAAGCTATTTCCAATACTACTCATGAAGAAAGGTCTGAGGTAGAAAGGTGGTCATGGCTTTCCTCTTCTGTAAAATGTGGGGTGTTTTTTCTTCTCAAAATAACTATACTACTCTTTTTCAATAGATGAAGCATTTATAGGTGTCAGCATCTTCTCTTCCCACCTTGACAATTTTGCTCCACTCACTGAGGAGTAATACTCTGTATTTATATAAAGCTCTTCAGACACTACCTAAGCAAGCCCTACAATACTTCTGAGAGGTAAGTACTATCATCCCCATTTTACAGATGGGAAAATAGGCAGAGTGGTTAAATAATCTGCCAAAGGGTTCAGAAAGAACTGTCACTGGAGCCAACACTAGTCAATGCTGTGCCCAAATCACTCCTTGAGCAGCAGCAACCCAAGAGTGAATACTGTGGGTGCAGGACAGTCCAGTTGGCACCACTTCAGAAAAACAGTAGAAATTCCTGACCTGCTGTCTTAATGTCCTCTAGCATTTTTTGTTAGCAATAGAGAATTTACAACTCTTCCAATACCATTTTGAGGTTCTTTTTTTCTTCAGTAATAATTAAGAACAACACAGTTTAGTTTCTCTCCACTATACATGAAGTATATTGCATGCACTTTTACCAATTAAAGATACGTTCTGAATTTAAAGCAAGTGTCCATGCAGCATTGTAAACTCTGTGAAGGCATTAAAATCTCGTACAATAATTTTAAAACTAGAGATCAGCTGATCAGTAACATAACTTTCCCATAATTATCCCTACTTTAAGTACATAAATAAATGATTTCACAGATAAAGATGAGTTGCAAGATTACAATGCCAAATGATAATATCTAAGTGCATTGCAGTTTTGAAGAAAATGTTCCATCACTAATAGTATTGGAAAGGGCTTTCTAACTGTCTCTTCATTTCCAAGAGGCAGACAAAAGAAGGGGATCTCACAGAAATGAGCTTTACTTCACAGACTGTAAATTCCAAAACTTGAAGCAAGTTTGGCACAGCAGGGAACAGCAAAGCTTTGTCTCTGAACAAAATTGGGAAAGATTATACTAACTTAGACCTTAATAAAAACAACTTCGGCTATCATCCAAGTCCTCTTATTAGCTGTCTCCTGATCCAAAGTAAAGTAAGGCTTAAGAGAATAATCCTCCAAATGGAGTGTGTTGGCTGGATAAAATGAAAAGAAAGTTAAAAATACTATTTTGGTGCATGAGGAGGATGATTATGACTTGAAATGAGAGTTTACCTTGTTTAACAGAGTTAAAATACTGTAGCTTTCACCCAATGGCAACTTTTGTTAACCAGTGACAATAATGCAGATTATGGGAACTCCACATGCCAATTCTGAAAACAATTCAAGGCTATTCTGAAATCTGGGTGGTCAGATGGTTAGCGTATAAATAATCAGTACAGAATATTAAATGTGTGAGAATATAACTAAAGGTATTTTACAATGTAAAAGCAAAGAGCTGAAAGGAATGTATAAATGTAACATTTTGCTCCAAACTCCTTATGCAGTTCTCTTTACGATTATCAAAAACAATGTATATAAAGCCCCTGTCCCTTTTCCCATGGCTGTATATTTATACAAATCAGTGACAAATACTCCACTGCTCATTAATTTACAGTTGCATAGAAAGGGAAAAAGAAGAAAAAAAGATACTATAAAAAAAAAATCCTTGTCTTTGGGTATTCAGTGTTTTACTATTTCAAGTAGAACACGCAGTCAGAGTGAACAGCATGTCCCAGGGTCCCATGCAGCCTTCTGATAAAGTGGAACTGATGATCGGTGGTCTGTAAAAAAGGGCTGTACTGCACATCAGGAAGCACTGGTCAACGTTCAAACGAACACTTCACATTGCCTGTCATGATGAGAAATAACCATGTCACTACCACATTAACACACACAGAAAGCTCTAACTACTCTGGGCAGCTTGGTTCTGTTAAGGACTCTGATGCTATTTTACAAAAAACCTGCATTTTAAAATTTAAGATGTATTGGCCCAAGACTCAGCAAATCACTGAGGTATGTAGTTAAGAGAGACCTAATTTTAATATAGTGCAGTTTTTAAAATTAACATCTACAGAGCAGTAAGTAGACTTATAGTCTCTGCATGTTCTGTGTCAATAAAAAAAAAAACAACAAAACTTTAGACAAACTAATGTCCTATCTGAAGCCTAAGTGGTTAAGAATGGAGAGTATACAGAGTCTGGATCTGGACTCTGACCCTTCAAATGTGACACTAAGTTCCAGGCTCCTCTATCAGGATTCTGTTCCAGAGCAGACACACATGCCTTCTATAATGGTTCTAGAAGGGTAGGTTTCTAGTGAGACCGTTAAGGTATAATCCTGTAGCTAGAAAATAAAAAATCAAATGCTTTTTCAGGAAGACAAATATTATTCACTGATGACACTGAAAGCTTTTTCTGTGTCTGTTTAGAGGAAGGATTTCTGAAAAATGCTAGTTTAATTCAGTAATTTAACCTATCAAGAGACTGAAACACAAAGTCTTGAGTTAACTGAGTGCAAGGTATGATTCATCCCGTTCTTTTTAGAAATTCTTGTTTGGGAGGACAATCCTGCTGTCCCAGATTTTGCAGTCCAAGAAAGTGTTTGCAGAGCAATATTTCTGAATTTTTAGATATTAATTTTGGCAAGGCCTGACCTTGCAAACTGTGGACTAACGGACAAGGTGAAGCAATTTGGGGGAGTAAACAGACTTTTCCTGCCACTTAATTCTTCTGAAGTCTCACACAGCAATTTGTGCTAGTCTCTAAAACTTATTTAACAATGAAACTCTCAAAGAACTCTGCAATGGCACAAGATTGTGTTGTTCCTTATTTGTCATATGTGGGCTCCAATATCAACCTAAACCTACAGCAAGTTTCTTTCCTTTTTCTGTTAGTTATAACAGAAATTTAACCGATCATTCATACCAAGTAGATGGTCAAGAACAAGTATCTAAATACCAGATTCTTTTCCACATTTTTGTGAACACTGAAAATAGCTTAATTGCTGTTTTGAGTTTGTAAAGTGGCTGCCTGTTAGGAGAAGGCAGCGTCATCTAACACCTCAGATGCTGTGCGGTTCTCGGTCCTTGTGTCCTGGTGCCCAAAGCTCCTAAAACTGGAGTTATGGGCACAAGAACACATGGATGTCTTTGCAAGAACCAGTTTTCCTCTTGCAAGCTGATGCTGGCTTGAAATTAATTGGCCTTGATAGATCCAAGCTGATTCCATCCGGTCAGCATCCCAGAACTGCACACCATAGTACTTTTAGTAATGCCTGAACTAGCAGGAATTTGCTCTTTACTGGGATAATTCCAGGATGTAGCCTTCCTGTTACATTGGTCTAGCTTCCAAATAGGCCTCTATGGAAAAAATACAAAAAAAACCCCCTTCCACTTTGCTTTAATAGAAATTTTCCACTTGCTTTACTTTGCTTCCAATGACTATGCAAATATGTAAACATGTCTCATACCTGTGGTCTGCCAGTGAAACTTGCTGCAAATAGAGAAAAAAAAAATTAGAACTTTACACAATTCTGCATCTTGGTAGTTTTAAAACAAAGCCAGTATCAGGAAAATACATAGTAGAGAAGAACAAAAAGACTCTTATATTTAAAAAAAAATAAACATTTAACTAGAAGTGTGTTGTAATGCTCTATACATAAATTCACAAATTTACTTTTAACAAATTTATAGTATTATGAAGATATAGATTACATTATTTGTTTCCTTTTCACCACTTGCAACCATATAGACCTATAAGGGGTGTGCTATAATATCATCTGTTCAAAATGCTCTGTTGTAGAACTCACTCGTATGCACAGGCAAGACTGCTGCACAGCATTGCACACCTGCCTAGTTCTGAGGACTGACCTCATAAATAAGGAAGGAAAAGAGGCATTATATTCATAATCAAAAGATCTGGGGAAGAAAAAAAAACCAACAACCCACCATTAAGAGCAGTTCTGTCCTTACTACATGAATATTTGCCTCATAAAGTACATTTTGAGTAAGTAGAAATACTGATTTCAAGATTAATTACAACCTGAAGCCCACCAAAAAAATAGCAAATAAGAAGACTGGCTCTATTATACAGTCAAGATGGGATAAAAATAATCTACATAAGGGTCAGATGTTAGTAACTCCTTAATGAAAGCTGCAGCCAAGGTAAGAGAGACCTGTAGTGATGAGGTTGTGAAAAAATAGTTTTTTTAAAAAAAAAAGTAAATGGACACAATATGTTGAACATGAAGGCTGTTCTAATATAATTAAAAAATAATTAAATTATTGGGTATAATTAAAAAAGGGTGATGATATTATTTTTTAAGGTTAGGAATACAGTGATGCTCTTAAAACAGATTGCCTAGGGAGTCTGTGGAGTCTGTGTCACTGGAAGTTTTAGAGAACAGGTTAGACAATTAGTCTATCCAGAAAGACAGATCCACCTTAAATGGCCATAGGAAAAGACGATGGAATAGATGGCATGTCATGGGTTTCCCTAGCAAAACTCAGAGTTAATGCATTCTGTTGGGAAGGCCAGACTAACAACCCTCATTCCAGGCTTCTAAAACAGAATGTGAATCTCACATGGTTAAAAAAATATACTCCCTGTAAATCTCCCAAGCAAGAGATGCTTTGGAATGACTGAAGAAGAGCAAACATAAATAATATCTACTAATTGGGGCATGCTGCTTTGGTTTGATTTCTACAGCAGCACGTCAACAACAAAGGGAAAAGTCACATGAAATTTGGAACAGTTGTTTTAATCTTAAATGCTCACATACACGTCACAGTACAAAAGGATGTGAGGCTGTGGTTTTCATTCACAATACCCTCCTGCCTCATTCAGAGTATTGCTTCATGGATATTAGATTTTTTTTTTTCCATTATTCCTGGTTGTGGAGGACAGCCATCATTATTAAGCTTACCCTGAGCCAGGGCAATTTGCTTTAAATTCACTGGGGCTAAATGACCAGGTAGCTGTCTACTCCTTATATATGCAAGACAGGAATTTGCAAAAAAAAGAATTTATATTTGAGTCTTATTTTCTGCTGATTTGTATACACACACACAAACACACACTGGAGTTCTGCTGAGTAGCTCCACTAGCTGTTGACTTCAAAAAGAGATGCTCCACAGAATCAAATCCTTAATTTTCAAAATGATGGGCTCTGAACAATTGAACTCACTGAAAATCTCAAAGGACAGCCGAAACAAGACCTTTTTTGCTAGATCCTAATTTACTTTCTAAAATGGGCAAAGTGCATCTTCTGTGATCCAGTTCTTCACAGCCAAGCAATGTACGATACAACAAATAAAAGGGGTATTTTAACTGGTTTCACCTACTTTACAAAATTAATAGAGTTCAGTCTCAATGCTTTTGCAAGAACTGGGCAAAAACACACTCCCTCTCACTTGTGCCTTTTAAAACCGATCATCACTATTACACTGTATTTGAAAGAACTGTTGAGAGTTTAAGACTATATCAAAGTATTCACTAATGTTCTTCTATGGCAAAAGAGCTGAGGGTGTAGATATATATGTATGTATTTAAAAAAAAATACACTGAATAAAATGTTACCACTTCACTCCCCCTGACAAAACCAACAATCTGTATGAAATACTGCCAGAAACAGAGAGAGAGCTCCTCACTCTCATGAGTGCAGTGACACTTTGGAAGGAACAGGATCATGGAAAATATACATCAGGTGATATAAGCCATGCAAAGGAAACTAAATGGTTTTCCTTTTGATCTCTTTAATAGACACTGAATAAAACATCAACTTTCAATGTATTCAAGCAAGGAAAGGTGTTATGTGCTGTGTTAACAGTTATTTCCTCTGGTCAATTAGTTTAATAGCTAGTTCAATAATTAGTTCAGGCAGTCAGCATTGGACTAGGGTCCCTCTTGTCACCTAAGGCCTTTTTGACAGGTTTTATTAGAGAACCAGTATTCAGAATTTCTAAACCTCCATTAACTTAAGTTCTACATAAGGTTTAGATCAGCAGCTAAGAGGATTCTAGGTGTCTTTTCCCTTACATGGGCACAGCTGAAAATTCCATACAGAGCTATAGGCTTTTCTTACAGTGAATCACTTCCACTTAAAACATGAGAATATTTCTTTACTTGCAAAAATAGTGTCTCTTAAGGAACTTTAAAGAACAGAATTATGTAGCTTGCATATCTTGACAAGAAATCTCATCAGAGAGAAGACTTTCTTCCTAGTCAATACCACAAGAATGACTTTTTTTCAAAAGACTGCCTCAAATTCAATACTATTCTCAGAGACATTTTGTTACACTTACAGCAGCAAGCTGGAAATGTGCTGTTGATTTGCTCCATAACATCTGTTAGATCTGTGTTGGTATCATGAGGCGGAACTAACAAGTCATCTGCAGATATGACAACAAAAGGGAGTAATGAATTCAGTAACAAGAGACTGAAGGAAAAAAAAAAGACAAACATTCTGAAAGGCATTCTCATCCAACTTTCCAGTTAAATACTCCTTTATATTTCAAGGGAAACCACTACCTGAAGCCTTTGTAATTTCATGTGCAGGAACTGTCATTGATAATTGCCAGCCTTGGGAGAGGAGGTGAAAGTTGCAGTATTGATTTGCAGCAGAATTCATTTCTCTTTTATTAAAGCTTAACAATTGCACTGAAGATTTAACTAGACGAAGTTGCCAAGAAGGAGCAGTATATAAGAATTTACAGTCAAAATAAATAAAAGGTTTACAAGATGAGGGAATTATAATCAGTAGCTGCTCAATTAAAATTCTGTTCAATTTTCAGATGATTTGCCATGGAACTTTCAGAGAGAATACACCATTCCTTTTCTGAAAAAAAAAAACCATTTATCTTTTATACAGTCTTTATTCAACATGCACCAGCAAGTTCACTAGTGTTAAAATCCTCCTTGCCATTTTTTAAAAAAAATGCTGCTTAAAATCAGCTAAGGGAATGGTTAGGGAATACAACTTGCTCTGTTACTGGAAGTTTTATTGGACAGTGTCTCTCATAAATTTACCATTGCATTAAATCAGACTTGAAGTCAAGTTCCATGTTTTTCCAGATAAAATAAAAATATGTCAATGCTGAATGAAAACTTTTCAGCATGCAAGAAAATATTTTTCCTGTTTTACAAAGAAATAAAATATTTTTAAACCCGTAACACAAAGGCTTGAAAACAAAACAGGTAGGAAATTGCACTTAAGAAATTTTTTTTCCCCCCCTAATTTTGAACATTCAGTGATCTCTAGTTATTTCTGCTGGAATTAATGAGTTCTGATATTAAAGAACTCAAAATAATCTTTCAAGAGATAAATCCCCTCACAGGCAGAGGCTGTAATTCCTAAAGATGTGAAGTCTTTGACAGATGGGTTCATCAAAATATCAGGACAAGCAGAGGATACACAAAATTTTTAAGGAAGGAATCATGAAGTTTTGATTATGTGTTTTGGACGTTTGTTCCTGTATTTGACAGGTTACTTGGGTGCATGCATATACTGTAGGATAGTAGCTGTTGGCTATTTCAGTCCAATGAAATCAGTTTCCTCCTCCAGTGAGGAGGGATTTGCTCAGGAAATTCACCTGCTCAAAATGGATGGGACCAAGTATTCTATTGACAGAAATCCATAATTTAGAGTCACATGGACTCTTGTGATACTGCAGCTTTTGCAAGTGTGGAGAAGCAACAGCTCCAGCTGCAGCAAGTCTTGCTCCCAGTAGCATCACAAAAATCCATTCCTTTTTATTTATAAATCTTTTCAGAAAGATGCCAACAAACATATTCAGTAGTCACCTATAGGCCTATGCAGCACTTTATCTGCTCAAAAAGGTTTTAAACCAAAATAGACTTGATTTAGATTAGATATTAGGAAGAATTTTTTTCCTGCGAGGGTGGTGAGGCACTGGCACAGGTTGCCCAGAGAAGCTGTGGATGCCCCATCCCTGGAGGGGTTCAAGGCCAGGCTGGATGAGGCTTTGAGCAGCCTGGGCTAGAGGGAGGTGTCCCTGCCCATGGCAGGGGGCAGAACTTGATGATCTTTAAGGTTCTTTCTAACTCTAACCATTCTATGAAAAGACTTACCTGTCTGATGGAACTGTGAGCTTGTCTCTTGCTCAAGCGGATAGCCAAGGGCAGAGTGCTGGGGTGAAGCACAGGGGGAGGCGCCGTTAACTTGGGAGTCAGATTCAGGCTACATGAAAGACAATAATACCCAAATTTAGATAAATTGTATCTACAGAATTTAAGAGTGGGCTTGTATGAAGTCATTCCCCTCCTTTCCTTTTTTATGTGCTCTTTCATGTTTGTGCTCCAAACTACTGAAAGTTGCCTTAGGTCTATACAACCATTTTTTTTTGGGGGGGGGGGGGGAGGGAAACAAACCAAGAGTTTGTTAAAAGAAAACTTAGGCTTAAGTGTAATTCTTATGAGCCTCCAGTTGGTGGTCTTGCTAAAAACAATATTCTGTTGCAAGCATGCAACATAGAAACACGATATTATGCACAACCCAAACGGTCTGCCAAGATTCTCAGTCCAGCTATGCAGAAAGACTATGTAATGGTATTATTGGGGTTATATGTGTGGATATATACATACACATATACACACACAGAGGACAGTCAGGTAAGGTCCCCTAAGAAGCTTTACTAGGATGACTGATCATGCTCAGGAACAACTGTTCAACCATGACCAGTTTTGCAAAACTCCTTCACAATCAAGCCAAGTGAAGACACAAGATTCAAGAGAACTTTGTTAATCTGAGAAGTGGTAGCTAGCCATCACTCCACTCTCAATAGTGTGGAGGACACCAAATTTGCACAAAAACCACAACCTCTGTAATATCCAGAAAATTATGAGAAGGAATCCATGTACTTTGGATACTGTGTTGTAAGGCAAGCCTTTCTGGACTCTTAAATGCACCCGAAGAACCAAACACACAAGTTCTATATGAGATTTAGTTGTAACCATGTATGTGCTTGAAAGTATGTATAAGTGGACACAAAATAAGAAAAGACCGTGAGAGTTGTTCACTATAACAACTCAGAAATATTGGAAGGGATCTTGTTCAGGATTTTTTTTTCCTCTTTTCCTTCTTTCTTGTAAGAAATCATTTAAGAAGAGATTAGTAATACAGTATTTGAGCTCCAGAAGTGATTGTTCTGAAAAAAACAGAAGCACGTGAAACAGTATTTACATCTGAGGCAGTTACAGAATCTTTGCTGAAATGGTTGCCCCTATCATTTATCTTTTTGATTGCAAATCATCATATTACTTCCAAACAGTTTAAAGAGCAGATTAAGTAAATCTGTGAAAAGCAGACACAGAAGTAATAAAAAATATCATTACCTTTAAGATCTTTTTGAAACTGAGACTGAACAAGTACCTAGAACAGCTATGAGACTCAATGCAAAGAAGCAGTAAACAGAATGGCAGTTAATTTGTGCACAAGTTTGCTCCTTTGCCTTAAGTGTGACATTCAATTTTTGGAGACAACTTCCAGTTAAAAAAAAAAAAAATCTTCAACAAAACCAAAGATTGTTGAAAAATGAAAAATACTTTTTCTTCCATACACAGTGGTGAGAAATAGAAGGAAATATTCCCTTGAGCACTCAGAAAAATATATTTTTTTTTCCCTCCAAATCTCATCTCTCTTTCAGCATGACAACACCAACTACCAGCTCTGACTAAAAGAATAAATCAAGAAACATTGCTCTGCATATAGAAGACAAAGAAAAATGGAAATGTTTTCAACCCAGCCAAGGATTTTACTGTCAAGACAGCCCTACGAACAGTGAATGTCTATCAAGTAGTTCAGTAATTTGCTGTTCAGCACCAGGCTTCAACCAAGCTACAGGGTCTAGGTAAAATTAGCGTGGTGATTTTAAACAGGCTAAGCTTGGGGCAACTAACCCCTGGTAATTCTGTATAACCAGGTCCTTTTCGTCAAGAGGAGGTTAGCTACAATGGTAAAGAGATGAAGCATACTCTCCAAGGGTTAAGAGTATAACTTCAGTACAGAAGAACAAGGTTAACTCCAGCAGCACAGTGGCTGCTTTCCACCCCACAAGCTGATGGAGAGAGAATTTGAATGATCCAAAATGCAAACTTGCACCTGGACTAGATCTGTTCCTCTTCAAGCAGTAACTGTGGACAAATGGTGCAGAGATGACTACAGATGAGTGACGAAGGAAGATTGATGCTGGACTTGATACAAAACTGCAGTACAGCAACACATAGGCTAGACCAAGGATAGTAAGGCACTGCAAAGTCAAGATTAATTACAATAGAAAAGATGCCTACAAACTCAAACGATGAGTTAGTAGTGAAGGTTATTTAGTACCACTTAGGAGTGCTATTGCAAATGACAAAAAAACCCTGCAGAGAGCACAAGGACTCTAACAGTGGATAAACTGCAAACAAACCAAATATACTTGGAATACTTTACATTGATGTACCATATATTGCTGCAGCAGTCAGAATGAAATATTGCAGCTGGATTAAAAAAAACAAAACAACACATAACAAAAAACACATCCATTTCTAATCAGAGGACAATGTCTGATTACTTCATTTTCATTTAAATAACTGATAAATCTTGCATTACATAGTTCCAGTGACTGCAAAAGCAAGAAAAGCCTGAACAAACCAAAACACTCTTCTTCCAAAATCAGGACAATACAGGTAAGCAGACAAAGAGCGGGGTCTGGAGCAGAAAGGGAAGGATTCTTGTTGTGGCATTAATGCCTTAGTATAATAATCAGATATTGAAAAGTGTTAAATGAAAATAGTTGAGGATATAGCTGCACATATTTACATGATTTAACTGTTTTACTGGGAGAGAACCTGAGAAAAAAAAATAGAAAATCATGTTCTACTTGATCCCAGTTGCATAACACAAAATCTGATCACTTCCATCATCATGAAGTTCATGCATACTTATTAAAAACAACCCAGTAGACAACCCTTAAGCCAGAAACCATAGGAAAATAGCCCTAGATGTTACTGAATGCCTGCTTCTTCCTCCTGAATAAACAAAAGCAGCGATACTGAGCACACCTCTATATGGATGCAAGGGAAATTTCCGACTCCAGTTTCTGGGAGCTTTAGAACTCCTTTCAGTTCAGAACCACATAGAGATATGAAGGGACAGATAAGTTGTCCTTCAGAAAACTCTGAAACTGAGGGATTTTTCTGTAGTACAGCAGTTTTTAAAGCACTTCAAGGGAGATATTTATTTTTACCAATTTTGATCTACAGTGCCTTATTTCACTCTGCCTCCTGCTGGTGTCTTTCCTAAAGAAGAGCCTGGAGCATTTCGTGGCTTGATGGATAGATAAGACATACCCATGCTTTCCTTGACTTCTGTTGCTTTTGATAAAAAATAAAACACCACCCACTCCCCAACCCCAAATCACAGGAAACCTCAAAAACGTCAACTCCCTTTTCACATCCATTACAGATGTTTCTTCTTATTCCAGACTTATTCTTCCAGCTACAAAAGAAAAAAGTCTCCTCTGCTCTTTTGATAAAGTTCCTCCATTTTCAGCTGGAGAAGGAGCAGCAGTCCCTGTTTACCCTTAGAGCCTGATCACAGAGCCATTGACAGATTATTTTACCTGCCACTAACTTCAATATCAAATCCAATACAAAACCTCTATTCAGTAGCTCACACAAGCAGAGAAAAATCCAAACAGACTTTAAATGCCCTTCATAACAGGTCTTGCTTCTACTTTGCACATGCAGTATCTAAAAGGGCTGAAGAATGAAAAGTGAAAATGGATTCTTTAGTTTTTCCCTTTGTGATTAACATCTTGGTATCAAAGTTGTCACATGCCAGTTCCGTTTCACCTTCCTTTTTGGCACTATAATCAATCAGGCAGACAAAAATGACAACACTGTGTGACAGCTACCAATCCTTTGGGCTTGCTAAAATAAAAATAGTATGGTAACCTCAGAAGTGACCTGAAGCAGGCAAATGTGCAGTGAGGATGCGTGTGTACTTCTGCTAACGGTGCTCTCTAAAGAACATCTTAGAATGCTCTCATCAGGATTAAAGTTACCACAGGAAAGTTTCTAAGTTTCATTAATTCTCTACCCTAACATCTGTATGTAGACTCACTCCACACATTTTAGAGAAAAAAAAATTCCCAGTATTTTAGATACAGTGGCAAGTTACTAACCCAAACAACATTCAGGAAGCTGAGTGTGGAAGAGAAATAAAGAGACTTGCTGTTGACAGAAGAGAGAAACAGATGGCATGAAACGCCAGTCACAGCAAAGAAATCACTGTAAAACAGTCGTGTCCTTTAATACTAGTAGTAATTATCACAGGAATTACAGAGTTGTTATATATTTTGTCATTTGGACTTATGAGAATCTTCCATCCAAATAACCAATCTCACTAATGAGAAATGGCATTCCTTGTATCCACTAAAAAACATAATAATTGGGACAGCCAACAAAAGCAAACCACACAAATAAATATACTTAGATCCTCAGCTGCCTTCTGATAAAGTCCTTCCTCAAGCAGTGAAAGAATTAAAGACTTTCATAGCCTGTGGATAGCCTAGGTGACAGGAAAACGAACGTGCTGAAGACTGGTCATTTTTTTCAGAAAGTTAAGGGGCCAGTCATGGGATTCTGTGCTGCTTCATAATTGCACTAATGTCAAAATAAAGACATTCCAAACAACATATACTAAAAATGTGAATTCTTTTCAATTTCTGAATCAACTTCAGGAGAGAAGATCAAAGGCCTTGGAGACAGCCTGCAAAAAATCTGCTTAGAGGCAGGTCAAAAACCCCCTGCTAAATAAAGTAAGGATGCATATGGAAAGGCATATTGAAAAGCCACAGATATAAGAGCAATAATGCAGACCTTCTCATATAATTGACTTCATACCAGCCACTCCATTAAAAGATAGAGGAGAAACAGGAACTGCTTTTGGCAACAATCAGAAGCATGGCATGCCTCCCACAGAGGCGGGAGATGTCAGACAGGAAGCAAAAGAGCAACAGTGCATAGTAAATGAGGTATATATGATCAGAAGTATCAGAAAAGGTCAATGTTGTTACACCTTACCCTATGAGAAACCACAAGCTGCAGAATTTCCAGAAAAATCCAAAGGCAGTGCTGATGAAGAAACTACTGTGCTTCCCCCGACCACTTTATCACAACACACATGTACACCCTAAAGGTCTTACTATGAATGTTATAAAGATACAGAAAAGATTACAAAATTATAAGATTACCCACAGCTACATTAGAAAAAATCGTCTTAAAGGGTGAACACGTTCCTGTTTTAAGCACTAAGCTGAAAGTGGCCGTGGGTTTGCCAGAACCATGTTCCTATTCTACAGCTGTTTCTTTGCAGATTTTAAACCCTTCTCCATAACAGCTAGCATTGGCCACAGTTCTCAAGATACTTCATGAATGATTGTTAGCAGTTGCATCAGTTGTTATCTTCCCTGTTTAAATATTTAAGCTACTCAAATGCCAATTAAAGAGGCTAGAATGACAGTAACAACAACAAAAATACTCTGCTAGAGGGGCAGGGAAGCCATTGAACAGATGCATCTTAATACTATTCAGCCAAAACTGCCTAGAAATATGACAAAGTCAGCCACCGGAACAAATATACAAAAAATATCTTTATCACTGTGATGAGGGTATCATCTCCAGCAGGAACTTATGCCACTTTGATACCTAGTTTATGCAGTCTGTTTCTTGGCTTAGTTAAATTTTCTACAGTCACCTGTACTCATGAAAGGTGGAAATCATCTGCCTTACTGGACTCGGACCCAAACGTAGCAATTAGTTATGAGAAAACTTTCATACAAATTTCTCTTCATCCTTCAAGGTCCACCCACAACACAGGACAAACTAGCATCTCTAACACCACCTTGCAGATGTTGCTCTTGTTATTGTTATAATATAGATATGCATACACTGACTTCAAAAGCAATCAAAATCTCTTCCCCCAGAAAAGAAACCCTACAATCTCTAGCTACTGACATTTGCTAAAAGGCTCTTGCCTTCAGCATTTATTTGTGTGCAGACCATTTTGCTGGAGTTTATTGGTCTAAATATGCTACTCAAGGGGAACTGGATTTTTAATGAATTGCTCCTTTGCACGTTAGACATATCTTTGTCCATCTCTCTTTGGCATGCTAAGAAAGGTTTCAGTAACTGTGAAAACAAATTATTAGGAAAGAATGAAGAACTGAAGTCAAACACAGGGTGCGACTGGCACTGCTACTCAAAATAGGGTTATATATATTTTTCCTCCTGCTTTTTAATTCAGAAAGAACTATTGCATTTGTTTGTGTTATTCTCAATGTTTCATAAGTTACCAGCACTTGTAACCAGCTTGGGCTTTTTGACTTTCACCACAGCTTGTAACAGAGAGTAGGGAAAAAATCTCACTTCATCCTAAGAATGATTGAGTACAACAGACCAAGCTAGTGCGGTAAAAATATCTGCAGTAGAATTCCAATGCCTTTGTTCGACCAAGAAATCCATCATGCAGAAACAACACAAGGGAAAGACACCAGTATACATTTACCTGCTCAAGTAGCTGCCGTAGACGGTGAAGCTGAGACTCCAATTGTTTATTGTGATCTTCCAATATTTGCATCCTTGCTTCCAGGCGACCTTTATGTTGCCTCAGGAGTTTAGCTTCAGCTATGAGCTCGGCATCTTCAGAAGCATGGTGAGGTGGCACAACAGAGTCAGGAGGTGATCCAAGAGGGTTTATTCCTCTCCGAAGATGTTGTTCCTTTAGTTGCTCATATTCTATCTGCAGACTCCTGGTATATTGAAAAGAAGAGGAGAATGATGACTTAAGTACATTATAAAAATCTTCTTATGTTATCATTGCCTCCAACTACAGAACACAAGTAGCTCAAACAAACACAATGTCTCGACTTGCAATTTTCAGGAAAAAAAAAAAACCTCACACAATAAAGTAGATGTGAAACTAAGGTAGTTTATCTCAGACCCACTCTCTTCCACGCAACAGAGTCAGGCTATGCACTACATACACCTTGACTTTTTTAGGGGGCTAAAATGACTCTTAGGTCCATTCTTCTCATCTCCAACAACTATACACATGCATGGTGACAGACACCAGGTAGGATGCTTATGAGACCTTTGCTCTTCCTCCAGGTCAGCAATTATGCGCTCCAACTCTCCGCGCTCTTCCTTTTCCACTGACTTGAGTATCTGGGCAGGACTCTGTGGCTGACTCACAGGTGACTCTCCTCCCAGCGTCTGACAATACTGCTGGATAAGGGCATGCTCATCCTCTCTAGGGCAATAAAACAACACAGATAAAGATAGAGCAGTAAAACATTTATTACTTGAGCAAACATCTTTTGTCAAGCTGAGGGATTTTGTTTGTTTATGAGAAAGGACTAAGAGAGCAGGAAATCAGCCTGCAAGAATCTCGTATATAAGTGTCAGATATGTGCCTGAGCAAATTGTATTAAAATTTTTATGAGCTGTTTCTAAAACAAACACTGCAAAAAAACCATACAAAGATACATTGTACAGGAAAAAGAAGGCTGATCTGTAGTGGTGAAAAAGCCCAATTTAATGTATGCAAAAAGAAAAAAATGCTGCTGGTGGTGTGAAAAGAAATAGTGAAAGAAAGAATCTAATATAAACCAAAAATTACTGATTTGAAATTCCTTAAAAATAAATACAAAAAACAAGGCATCTGGTATTTACTTTTTTCTTTTTTTACCATAAATAGCTGACATTATTAATATTCTTTAGGAGATAATTTTGGTGTGCTCAGTTTACCTAATAAAATGAGAGGGGGAAAAAAAGCCCCACAGAATTCTTCAAGAAGTCATAGAGCAACAAATGATCAAGGATCTAGCTAACACTGTGCACTGCACAAAGGGACTGAAAATGCTTCAAAAATAATGTTATAGGTTTTGAATTAACATTACATTTCCAGATTGTCTTTCCATTTTGACATACACATGTGACACCTTGCAGCTCTTCAAGGGTGGCAGATCTTCTCCTTACAGATTCAGGGATAGAATTAAACTATAACACTGTCATCCTGAGTCACATAGAAACTACCTTCTGCTAAGGAGATATAGAAGTCCTGACACTTCCACTTATGCTATAACGTCCAAATGAGTTTGCTTTTGTGTGTGTGCCTTTCTTCCTTGGTTGCTGGCTTTTCTCCACAGTAAAGCCAGATAGGAAGTGAAGGATACCATGTCCTACAAATAGGTTGTTTGCTTGCTTACTTGAGAAGGATGTCAGCAGCAGAAAAACATATACTGTTCATGTTTTTTAGAGAGAAATTGCTGCAGCAGTATGAATGCTGAATAAAACCCTCCTTAAACGCCCTTCTTTGCTTGACTACAAACCAGAGGTTGTACACTTTATGGTACTGTGAAGTACTGTCCCTACAAACTTTATCCTAAAGATCTTCTACAGTTAAAGCATAGTCAACGACAGAAAGAAAAACACCTAGGCAATATATATGCACATATTCAGATACCATTTAAAAAAGAGACTTTTTCACATGAAAAATTGTTCTTGTGCTGACATTTTTTCCTACCATTGTTGAAAAGCAGCTACGAACTCTGCTATCAACTGATTGCGGTCTAACATAATGAGAAGTATCAAGGACTGCCTTTGAAAGCAGATACAAAAAAATAGGAAGTTCATTATATGCATTTATTTTCCAAGTAAAAGTGTAACGGAGCTTTTCAAGAGGCTTTTAAAAAAATTTCCTGACAGTCAGTTTAACATTTTTCATCACGAAAGATCCAAACGTAGAGTCTCATTTGAATGAATAGTAAAACTGGCTGTTTAAAATGTATACCCTGAAAGAAACAAGTTATTTCTGTGATGACAAATAATCTATAAATTAATGCATGTACAAGTCAAACACATCAGGTGTTTTACACACCATGCACATGGATTGGGGTTTTTCTCAGAAATAAATTCAAGCTCTTAGGGTAAAGGGAGCAAACGCTTCTGACAGAAACAAATGAGAGTTGCAAACATACTGGCTGTGTAATGGAAGATCCTATTTCATCCTGCTGAACCAAGACTTTTTGGTAGCTCAGTACATCAATACCCATTTAAAAGCATCACCTGTGTTAGGAGCAAGACAAAATAACCATAAATTTAATAAATACTGATTCCCTGTGTCTCTCTCTTGGAGGAGCACTTCTATCATGTAGCAAAGTGATGTAGTTCATTGCAGTACTGCTTAAAGACAACCTTTTTGCTGAACACTAATCCTACAGTAGAACAACCCTGAGCTATTTCTTCTCAAGGGTAAGTATCCACTACGTACCCAAAGCTATCATACGGTCTTCCACTTTCTGATTTGTCAATGAGATTTAAAAATTTAGACTACTACAATCAAAGAAATGTGCATCAGGTAACACTATATGTAAAAAAAAAATGAAAACAAAAAAATTATAGCCTGTGACAGTTCTATCCACTTTAAAAGTTCATGTCATTCTATTCCACGTAAGTTAATTTATGATATAAAGGTTGAAAACAGTCAGGTACGAAGATATCCTTCCACAGAGCTCTGATTGCATATCACTTTCCTTTCCTTCATCCTGTCTTTTTGACTGACTACTGGTTCCAGAAAGTTTACAGGTAAAATTGAAAAAAGGAACCTAGTTACTGAGTTCTTCCACTTTTAACAATGAGTTGACAATTTAAAGGGAATAATATACATTCACTTATTTCCTTTTTGTCTTGGCTGTAGTCAGTACTGTACTCACGAGAAGAGATGACAATGTTGATCTTCCCATGCAAATGAACAAATGTAATGAATTTTTCATTCAATACAGCTATACAATTAAAATATAATTGGGGTTGCATGTGCATTTAAGTCCCTCAAAAATATAGGGGATATCTGACAGTGTTGTCTGAAAAGGAAACAGAACCATGCTCCTTTTTTTTTTCCTCCTTACCTACAGAAAAAAATCCTGTAATCACTTTTTCTTCTCCGCCACTTGAGTGATGTCAGGGAAACCCATCATCACTTCCTTTGTTATTTTGCATTAGTCTAGTTAAATGCTACTGCAGTTAATGAAGTTTGGATCAGGTCCTGATGTGATAATGGAAATTCTCATGGTACTTCTCCACCCTTTAACCATCTTGATAAAAAAAAACCCCACCCCTTATAACTAAATTTTTGCTAAAGTCATGTAACTCCTGTTGGGGCTTCAAACCCTGCTGTATATAGGAGGGCTTCTACAGCCCTGAAAAATGTGCAGAATCCCCTCACCGTGACCAAAACTGCTGCACTAAGTCACATCTCCGGAGAGCACAGAAACAGACTGTTAAAGCAGTCCAGAGAAAGAACAGCTTCATCATCCAGGTTTCAAAACATTGTTTACGTGTTAATTTAAATTATATAGTGTAACTACAACATATGGCCTCTTTTGTGCAAGGGTGGTGAAGCTGTCAGGAAAGGTTCATGTGATCAAGTAGTTTAGTCTTGTTATTAGGCATTGAAAAGCTGCTGTCTACATTTTAAGATGATAAATTAGTTTATAAACAACTATGTAGGTCATCTGATTTCTTTTTTTTTTAAGCAGGGCTCTATAAAGCTGCATGTATTATATTTTTTGTGTTTTTAAAATCTGAAATTCTGTCAAGATTTTACAACAGGTGTAACCTCATTTTGAAATGAAACTTATAAACCAATTTAAAGAAGAGTTTACCCAGTAAATGCTTAGATACTTTTCTTCTGTATTGTGGTCAGAAACTGTACAGGACAGACTGATCTTTTTTTAGGGATCACACCTTGCAACTGACAGCAAACTTTTTCACATACTGCAGCAAGTACCTGGTAAAAGAAGTCTTCTGACGGAAAACTCGATTTTTACCATGTGTTCCATCTCTGGTATGTCTTGCAAAATTACTCGTTCAAAAAAACCTGAACCTTGAACCTGCACCACTAAAACTCATGACTAAGACAGATTCATGAGTAGCACAGGAGGCCCAGGGCAGAGCTTTACAAGGACCTACAACACAAGGGAGTGACACATGCTCTATGGCACACAAACACTTTCATTTTGAGAATCCAGGACTCTCTTCTGCAGAATTGGTTGGAGATGGCAACCAGCAACCAAAACAAACGCACAACATCAAAATAAATTCCTCATCCTTTCTTGGCAATTATTCTCTCGAAGACCCTGTGTGCTTCGAGAAAAAGTTAGGAGTACCCAAAGTCCTTCAACAGCAGAGACTGCAGTTCCTTTTCAGCATTTCACCATAGTAAAAAGCAGTAAAAATGACATCCCAGGAGGTCAGACTTGAAAGAAGGACATCTCAAAGGGAACAAACACACCAGCAAGGAAAGGCAGGGAAAATGGCCTTTGAAATGTCCTATTCTCTTTGTGGGTGTATATTTTCAAGAGGTCTATGCCAAAACATGCATTATGCATGCAGGAAGCAAGAGACAAACAACGTTGCATAGAATTTCCCTTGCATTGAGACTACGCCATGGAAAGAAAAATTCAGAATTCCTGACAGTCACTTTTCATCAGTGTATTATTTTATCTCATTAAGAAAACTGATGATTAAATTAGATTTTAGATAGGAAGACGTGGGTATTTGTGATCCTCCTTCACTGGAGGAATAATTCATTTTCATTTTTCTTGTGGCTCTCATACTAAGCACCATGCATGCTAGTCCAAATACGGTGTTCTTTGACCTACTGATGCCATGAGAAATGTTATAATTAGGTTCAAGAAGGTACTCCAAAACACTCCATCTCTTAATTTATTTGTTCTTTTCCTAATTTTATCATCATGTGGAACTAATTTCTCACTGTGACAAGATGCCTTTTAAACACTTATATCGTGTCTAAGTATTTAGGTACAACACACTGGGTCTCAAGTTTGACTTATGACACACTGAGTGGCAGTGCCAGCTGAAAGCACTCTTCACTGCTTGTTCCTACCCCTGCACCCGAGTGCAAAGCTCCAAAATAATTAAAATTTCAGATATGCTCCAACTCTTCCTTCAGCTGAGTGTGAAGTGGCATCTGCAGCACTGCAGACATGAGGATGGCTGGTAGCAAATGTGTTAATAAGAAAACAGACATTAAACATTCATATTTATACACATTATTTCTCTTATGTCCAGTGCACTTAAATTCAGTATGGGTTAGATAGGACAGGTCATACATCACAGGTATAAGAGGGTTACATTCATGTCCTATTTTCCTAATGATGTTTTTTGTCTTTTCATTCTCCTACACCATGATTTGTCAAATTGTGAAGCATTGCTTTCTGCTAGGGACACTATTTATCATTCTTTGTGCAAAGTCTTCATTTTTTCCTTATGCTCATCTTCACTTGTAAAAAGGTCAGTCTGCTTTTCAGATATAGATGCTTTCACATGAATAAGAGCCAAAGAAAATTCATCACAACAGTCTAGTCTAAACATTTAGAACTCCCTAATGTATGGAAAAGATGACATGAAGGAAAAACATTTTTATTCAATGTAATCATATCAGAAAACTCATACACGAGAGCATTAAAATACTTGTAAAGAAGCAGGACATACTACAGTAGAGACTGAGACTTTTTTTGCTATATACAAATATTTTTCCAATTGAAGAAAATTTATTTTTATTTTAAATGTAATTCACATGGCCTTAGGGGAGGGGAGGGTTAGAAAAGCTTAGTTAGGGAGATAGAAGAAGTCATAGTGGACATTCTTCAAATAAATTTCTTGGGTTTTAACTAACTTATTGTCTTGAAAATTAAAGTATTATTGAGAACAATAGCATTTCCTAACTAAAGCTGAATAAGAAAAATTTCTGTTTTCTCTTTAAAAAAGCTGATTACATCCATTAACTTAAGAGGTGTGGAGTTCCGCTACACTGATTTAATGAACAGAATTGACAATACAGTGAGGTTAAAACATTCATGTATTTTTACACTGAGAAACATAATATTTAATTCATCAACAATTCAAGGGGTTCCGTGCATTCCAGGTTCATCAACACATTCTAATGAAGGCTTTTACCGTAAAAGTGACATGAAATTCAGAAAAGGAAATGACGTTGATAAAACTAATGTGGGACTACATTGATATCCCCAAGTACAAAAAGATGGATACAAACTAGAACCTATAAATCTGTGACTTTTTTCAAGTCGTACAAAATATCCTCCCTTTTGAAGTGGAATGGCTGACAAATGTAGAGCTCCATTAGATCATCAAATGAACGCCTACAATTTCTACAACTGGTACTCGGAATAATGAAATTTATGTAGGCATCCTTAGCGTCATACTTATTAGCTACTTTACCTGGGACTAAATCCTGTGTTACAACTTATGAAGATTATACCACGCAGCTGTAACCAAAGTTCCTAGCAGTCTTAACAAGCATGAGCTACTTACACGCTTCCTGTGGTGGAGCTACTGTCCGTGAGGAAGGAGCCATTGGTCCTTTCCATCTGCGCGAGCCTGAAAGACAGGGAGAGACCAGAACTTTCAGAGAATGTGCTGCACAGTTTAAACAGAGACACTGTGAAGATCAATCTCACTTAGAAACAGCTCAGATATGGCAATCTTGGTATATGTAAACAGGAATAGATTTTGTGACAAAAACCTATAATCCAGAGGACTTTTATGAGAAACTTGTGCTATGATTAACTAATTCTACTTGCCAAGCAACAACGAACAAGTATATTTTCTATCTCTAGTATAATTATCATTAGCACCACCACAACTCTCATGGTAAAATTAGTTAAAGAGATGTTTTCGCAGATGGTTTTCTTTTTGAAATTTATAAAGCTAGACTAACAAAAGAGGATGAATACTCTTTAAATATAGCACATGGAACATCTGAAATTATGCTTGGCGAATAACATCACGCTGTGGACAGACAAGTCCTGGAAAACAACACAAAAACCCTGTAATTACAGGGAGTCATGGCCTGTAGTTCTCATTTGGAAGGAATTAATCTAAAAGGACGGGATTATTATACAGTACATATAAGGTCATACCACTCTAAAATCACAGCAGAAATTTTCTGTCTATTCAATTTTCTAGGAAAGATGCACCTCATCTATGTAAGACACAGACATAAAAATCTAGAAACACTCAATGCTGTGAACATAACCTGGACTGCACCAAATACAGATATTTCCTTAAATAAAGGAGGATAAACAAAAGCACACACAGGACAAAGTTGTCTTGATTGCCTCATACCCACCATGGCTGGAGTGGGACATTGTGCTCCAACACCACCTCTGAAGGGAAGGACAAGCTCCTAAGTGACTAGGGACATTCAGATCACCTCTTTTCCAGGGCATCTCAAACAGATGTAGTTCATAATGAGTAACAAGAGTGAGTTAGATGCTTACAAGTCCGCTTTGTAACGCTGCTTAGCTCAGCATCTTTAAGTCTTTGATGAGACATAGCTTTCAAAATTAATCTTCACAGCCCCTTTGTTACGTGGGGAAGTTGTACAAAACCCATATTTTTCAGAGACGAAAGCCTGCCTGGTATCTCTTAGGGAGTCATAGATATCCTGTCTCACAAATGCAGATTCTACCATTATCACCACGTTTTCGATCTCCATCATTTAGTGAGGATTTGCTTGGAACAGCACATGGAGCCAGGAGACAGCCCTGATCACGGAGCAGAGGGAGCAGGATACAAAGTGAAATCTGAGAAAGGGAATTATTAGCAACTCAGAGGTGACACAGCACAACAGAACAGGGAGACGGTACTTGACTGCAGGGAGGGGACTTTGTGAACAAAAAAGTGAGAGTTGAACGTTCTTCTGTCAGGGACAATAAAGGTTTCAAGCCCTAGTGTACTATTTCTGCTGGGCACGGTCTTATTAAGGAAGCCCTGGTAATATTTCTGAAAGAAATTTAGCTGAAAAGATCAAGACAATAAAAAATATTTACCAGTTTATATGTGAAATATGCATAATAACAGATCCAACTAGAAAGCACACAATAAAAATTATATGAAAGCTACAGAGTTATGTCTTAATTTTTTTTTTTTATTACTAGAGGGCAAAAACTTCTTGAACAACTAGATAGTTAACTTGCATAGTAATTAGTATTTTTTAAGTTTGTGATTTTGCTAACCAACTTCTGCACAGAGCAGGTACAGATTTATCTTTGTAAACTGAAAGAGATACACAGTCCACCTTCAGCAAGTCTAATCCAGAGCAGAACTGGTAAGAGCTGAGAGGGAGGAGAGAGAAAACAGGTATTGCACCTGGG
This sequence comes from Pterocles orientalis, assembly GCA_011057875.1. Taxonomy (NCBI): domain Eukaryota; kingdom Metazoa; phylum Chordata; class Aves; order Pterocliformes; family Pteroclidae; genus Pterocles; species Pterocles orientalis. The sequence continues at coordinate 497,912 of WKFP01014301.1, forward strand.
ATCCCCCCTGATCTTTAACACGGATCCAGAGTTTTTTTGCTTCATCTGGCCACAGAAAGCCACAGCATTCTGGCATCACAGGCTGAAAAAAGGTCAGGGAGAGATAAAATTCTCACATCTTTCTAGAGAAATCTAATTTATTTGCTTTTGCCTAATTTGTAGTCTTGCCCATGGGTTTTATTTAAAAATTATTTTTATTTGAAAATTTGTAATCAAATTTTATTTGATTACAGAATGACCTAAGTTATATATCCAAAGAAATGTCGGGTGATTTCTATGAATAAATGAATTAATTAATAATTATTATTTATCAATAATAGTAGAATTGAATTTTCCAAATAATTGAAAAGCACTACAACTTTGCTTTTGACAATATACTATGCTACTTATGAAGGACAAAAATATTCATTGCTGAGGGGGAAGAAAAAAACAAAAAACCAAAAAAACCCAACACACGTGGAGGCTCACAGGAAGTAGTTACCCTCCAGGGTTAGTTTCTGCTTCATTTTTCCCCTGCCTAAAGATCATCTGTTGGGTATCCTAGGTATTTATCAAACTGTTTTGAAGCTTCTTACAGTGCCCATAAGTGAGAATTCAGTTATCTTACACATAAGTGCTGAATTTTTATTCAAAAAGCTGAAAAAGTCAACATTGTTTCTTAGTTGTGGAGATCAGATACAACAATAAAAACAACAAAAAGCAAAACCAAGTCACTTCCCACGATAATATGGATCAATTTCTTTGTTGCCTGCAACTTGGGTATTGTTACTTGTTTTTGGGAGTGTACCTCTGGTTAGTGCTTCACCACCCCCAGCTCTGCATGTACAGAAGAGTTTAACGAAACACAGAAGCACTGAGATGGACTTGGCAGAACAGACATCACGAAAGGACCGGGGTGACCCCGTAAAAGCCAGAACATAAAACATTTGTGATTATTATACACTCTTCTAAAAGTCAATGGTAATGGATAGTGCCAGCCTCTCAGAAGAAAGAGAAAAGATGGGTCTAAATCCTACAAGGCAAAATTACATCTCCAACAAGTTCGGTTTATTTCCAAAGGTTAAAAGAGAAGAAGCAAAAAGAAACCAGCACATTTTAGAAATAACGCACAGTAATTCCGCAACAGCTTCCATCCTGTGTGACAGACAGTAGATTTAATGCATCTACTTTACATTTAATATGGCTGATGATTTAAAAACATTTGACTTACTTCTGAGTACAGAGAATTATATATTTTCAATAAATAATGTCCAGCCAGCAGAGTATATTAAAATCTGCAGGAATCAAATCACAAAATGCAGTGTACTGGGGAGAAATTGCGCATCTCTTACCTAGTAGCATACTGCTCTATCCTGGAGTGTGTGTCATCATGAAACAGCTGTGGAGACTGGGAAGGACTATTTAAAAAAAAAAATTAGTGGTGTCTAAAACAATTCATGATACAGACAACATGATTTTAAAAGCAAGTTAGACTGATGACAAATAAATAAATTTGCAATATTGCTGAGGGGGTTATTGCTTTGTGTCAGCCATGCCCTGTAGCGCATGCACATTGGATTAGCAGCAAGTGAGCTAAAAGAAAACAACTAGTGTACTAAGCTTTCCAAACTTTCCAGTGCATACTCACTCATATTGCTCTGGCCACATACTGATGAGGGTGATAGGACTGTAAGGAAGACAAAAAAGAAGGAGAAAAGAGAAAGAAAGGAAGAAACTATGAAACAAAACTTTAGCGCCATTTAAGCAATAGGAAGCTGAAGAAACAAAAATATTTTTAACCAGCAACCCACTCAGATTTTTTGAATCAGCAACTACTGATACAGAAAAGAGACAGCAACAGATACTGCTGTATATCACGGAGAGATAGGAGACTGACTTACATACTTCATTTTGTTAAATAAAAATCAATTTTTTTAAAAATACCACATCAGTGCTATTGATTGAACTGCAGTTCATAAACCACAATCAGTTCATTTAAATTCTACTCAAGCTTTGGACCTTCCCTTAAAACTAACTAGAAACTACAATTACAAAAACATATTGAGGGGAAAAAAAAAAAAAATCACCACAACCACCAACAAAACCCTCAATAAATCAAAGTTACCAATGCTTATTTTCCTACTGCATAAAAATAATAAAAAGTAAAGATTGTTTTGCATTTTGACACTTGAAAACCTTTTTTTTTTTTTTTAAGTTAAAGGAACATATTATTGAGTTTTGCCAACTGCAGGGGAGAGAACCAATACCAACAGTTTCCTCAGCATGATGCTGGCAATTTATCTGTATATTTCCCACATGGCTGGACCAAGAGAGTTTTATCCTCACAGTTCTGACATTCCAATTTTTGGCACCATTGGCAAACTTTCATCACAAAGCAGTTTTGCTTTCCTGTGTTGGTGCTGGTTTGTTTGTTGTTTTTAAATACAGACCAGCTGAAGACTGCCCTGGTGAGTAACTTTTCAACATTTGACTGTGCATTGCTTCCTGAGAAGCCAGGCCATCAATAATGCCAGTTTTTTAATTACTTCCTCTTGTTTCTTAAACCACTAATAAGCAGGTTTTGTTTGTTTATGGCAAGTAAAATGCACAGTCCTCTGGTCATGAAAACAGAGCATGGACAATGGCACTGGACTGTTGCATACACGCAGAGAATATATTCTTGAAGCTTCCCCTTCGCTGCAGCTGGCTAAGCCGTGCTGTGTTCAGACGACACAGTAGCACCGCAGACTCCAGGATGCCAAGGAGAGTCGATCCCTGGAAATACTTCTAATGCCCTGTCAACACATCTTAATTTTGCTCTTTTAAGAGTGTCCTTTGCTGACAACTACCATGTAAATAAAGTGGAGCATTTCTGCCAGCACCATAAGTAGTGCTGTGGAGACACCGAGTGTGGTCTCTTTTACCAGGCCACCTGTATTTCTGAAGCCTGTAGGAACCTAATTAGTTCAGAGGTTTTTAACTCCAGGGGCTTTGAGATAACCAAATAAGCAGTGCAGTTCCAAAAGCCCAGTCTCCCCAAAGCTATAAAGTGTTCTCTGTAAAACAGCCATTTGTTCCCCTCCAGCATTAACCTGCTAAAGTCCATGGCTATATGGTAAAATGCTTACAAAAACCAAACTATAAAATACGTTGCCTTTTTTTTCAAAAACAGGCAAGATCCGTAAATAATGTGAAATAGTTCATAGAAAATAATACAACAAAAGGCTCTACAACCGCTGTTGATTATTTCTTGGGTTTCACTTTTTTGTTTTTCCATGGAATAGGCCAGTGATCCCAGGAGCAATTACTCTATAATCAAGCTTACGTCTCCAGGTTGTCACCCTCCAATACTGTTTGCACAGGTAGGTAGCCAAGTCGGGGATGCTTTGCAAAATACTTCTTTGACCGGAACTTATTCTTCAGCACCTTTGTGAAGTCCCGTACGTCTTCCCCAGATGTCGTCTTAAAAAGTTAAAAGAAATTAAATTGAACATTGCTAAATAGCATTAAGATAACAGTGCTGCTACTGGCCTGAAAAAATATACAAGGAAGAACTTCAAAATGGTAATAATGTTAAAATTGCCTTTTTTTTTTTTAGTGTCCTGAAATATGGTACAATAATAATGGCAATGAATCTACAAACTATCTTCTGTTAGAAAAAAAAGCAAGGTTTCAAACTCTCAGCAATCTAACCACGGGATTTACCAACTACTTTATAAATTAGAGGAAAAAGGAAACAGGTCCAAGTCTTAAGCTAAATATTTATAACCGGTCCTACAAAGCGCAAAAATTTAATCTTTCAGAAAAAAAAGGCAAATCAGTTTGCCAGATAAGGAGATTCTCTTAGCCACTGGAAGCAATCTTGACAGTATATTCATACACAGGAAGCTTGTGACCCACCCCACAGACAGAAAAACCACGTAATGGCTCTGCTGAAAATATACAGCTAACAGTAATGGCTTTGTTTAAAAAAAAAAAGCTAATACAGCCTTCCACATTCACAAAATGCCACAAAATACTCACTGCCTCTTATTCTATACCTAGACAACTTTATCACGAGATGGGAGCAGTACCTGTTAAGTTGTTCTCTGCTGCAATGGTCAAGCTTTTCACGAGCATTTTCTCAAATTGCCAGATCTCTTCCTACAGGTTTCTGCCACTATCTGTATCATTCCAGAGTCAAAAAAACCCCCGCAGATGAAGTGACAGCTATTGTACAGGCACTGCTCAAAGGCACAGTCAGAGGCCAGCCTGACAAGCACAATCAGTGCCCAAAGTAACAAATTCAGAGTGATTCAGTCGCCTCCTTCCTACCGCAGGATAAGACTGGTACAAAAGTTAGCCACAAGATTCTGCACATCTAAATTTACAAGTTACAATCAGCAACTCCCTCGCCCTGACAATAGCTTTCTTACTGGTCCCCACTGATGCAGCCTCTTCCAGAGCCGAGGAGCGCTTAGCCCCATCCCCACATGAAATCAATTATGTTCTTTAGATTAAAATTGATTCAATTGCTTTTAAAAACCAACTTAACTGGCAATAATCACAGCAATAATGGCAATACTGCTTTGGTAATACTATCCAGTTAACTGCTGCTACAAAAGCAGGGATACAAATAAAACATACAGGCATAAAATACAAGGTGAAAATGGCAATAAAGAGATCTGCAGGATGAAACAATAGTATATGGTATGTCTTGAAAGTATATGTGCTTACAGACTGTACTGAGTACTTAAACAGAATGATCCCCATCACATGTAAGCATTTCCTCTTGCAGCTGCAGTAAAGTTGCCATTCACCTCCTGCGTTAGCTGAAGATTTGTAACAGCTTCAACAGATTTGCAGCCCAAACCCTGTAACAAACTACATATTGTATTTCTGTACCCTCTGCTTTGGGAGAAGCCTGTTAACATAAAAGGATGCCAAAGCGGATGGATATCTATAGGGAAAACAGAGTGAAAGATTTTTTGTTTTTGTAAATTTTTTTCTGTTATGTACTACAAAGAGGTCTAGAAGCAGTTCAGGCAAACTCTGACTTTATGCTGTTTTCAAAACATAAAAAAATCTTCCCTATTCACTAACGTATTTTAATGTATGTATAACACATGCAGTTACAAACTCTGTAATGCAGATCAGACAAGCAATAAAAACTGTAGATAATCAAACAGATGTTGGCAAGAGTTTCTCACATGTGGTTTTAACCAGTAATAACAAAACTGAGCAAATCTGGGATTAAGAGGTGTTTGAATCCTCGAATTTTAGTACAGGTAGATTCAGGGAAGGCTTACAAAATCACCCTCAGAAAGCACCTGCCCCAAGCACTGCATCATCCATGCAAGGAACATGAGGCAGCCCAAACGACTGCTTCTTCTCACGCAAAAGTAACGCCTTTGTCCCAAGGCCAAGGAATTAAAGTCTTAGCACCTACACATTGTAGAAATAAATGTCGGTCAAGATACCAAACTTTTCCACAGGCATACTCTATATTTGGTACGACAGCCTGACCCAGTTCCTTGGAAAGACCTATATGACTGTGTACTGACTGGGGACAATAAACACTAACCAGGGAAATCTGCGCAGATTTAGAAGAACTATTTTAATTTACATGCAACTAAGATGCAACTCTTAGAAGTATTTCTTCTATGTTTTTTGCATATAAATACACTACACAACCCAAGCCAAAAATTATGCCAACAGAGATGTACTACAACGATTTACTTCTGAAGAATAGCCAGGATTGTCGTGTAGAATCTATCCACTCAATTAAAACCAACAGGTTGCTTGTACACTTCCTTGCATCATGACATCCTGACTATTTCCACACAAGCCAACACTACAAATGCCACCATAGTTACAGAACTAATTCAAAAGCAAAGAAAAAAAAAATCCTTTCCTTCACTGAAGATTTCAGCCAGAAGACTACACTTTCAAACTCAATTTAAAATTGCAGTTCTTAGAACAAGACAAAGTTCAGGAAGGAATGACTAAGATCCATGGCTGGCACACATATATAACTAAAAAAAAATCTACAGTGGAAGGTTTCAAAGAGAAAATCTGTAACAACTGACGAAGGGGCAGAAGCATTCTTCAAAATAGCAGACAGGCATAAATGAGTCATAACTCACAAACTAAAACCAGATAAAAGTCCTTGTAAACCAACAAAAAACTAAGAAACTGGGATTTACATGGAAAACAGTGGAAAAAACAAAAATCCTGAGACACAGTTTTCATATGTAGGTTTAAAAAAAAAACCAAACAGTTGGTATATGTTTTTAATATATTAAAAATAGAAAAAGTCTTCATTGGGAAAAAGTACTACCAATAGTATAATAAGCCAGTTGGAGAGCTCTAAATTAAATAACATCTAATATAAAACTATAATAAACATAAATATATAAAACATATATTTGAATAATACATCATACTTATAGTATATACATATATTTATATTTATTTATCACTCTTCTTTTTTCAAAGAAAAAACAATAAGAGTAATAATGAAAGCCTAAACAATTTCCCAATCCTTTCACTGTACCTACCTATGTAAAAGGGACTAATCTGCGCCTAAATCATCACTCTCTTAATTACATTTCTTATACTATGCCTAACACAAAACCAAACACCTGTTCTAATATACTATGGTGGGCTAACCTTGTCTGGACGCCAGGTGCCCACCAGACCCCTCTGTCACTCCCCCTTCAGCAAAATAAACGGGGAGAATAAGATGAAAAACTCGTGGGTCAAGATAAAAGCAGTTTAATTACAGCAAAGGCCAAGGCCATGCACAGAAACAAAAGGTAAACAAAGATGTTATTCTCTACTTCCCCTCAGTAAGTGATGTCCAGCCACTTCCCGGGAAAGCAGAGCTTCAGTCTGTGTAGCGGCTGCTCCTGGAGACAAACACAGGAACCAATGCCCCCCTCCTCCCACCTGCCCTTGGCTTTTATGGCTGAGCTGAGGTCACATGGTACGGAACAGCCAATCCGGGTCAGCTGTCCCGGCTCCGCCCCCTCCCAAGCTGTGTGACAAACCCCCTGCTGGCTGCCAGTGTGACACTCAGCACTGGGAGGGCTGTTGAGGGGATATAAACTCAATACATATACACACAGACACGGATTCCCAGCAGAGATGTGAACCTCACTAATGAATGCCGCCATTAACCCCAGCCAGACATCCATGGGTTATGAGGAAGCTGAAGAAATGTTCACAGACATTCAATTCACACAATAATCAAGCAAGCTGCAAGAAAAAACATTTTGTATAACTAGACATGCTCAGTGATTTGCAGTATAAAAGAACACCTATGTTGTCTAAAAGGACTTTAGTTCATTCTTTAATAGAAGCCCTAAAACCTGGATTTGTTATCATTTCATATTCTTCAAATGCTTTAGCAAAATTTAGGGTTTGTGGTTTAAAAAAACCCAACCCTTTTTTCCATATCCATATTTTGATTTTTTGGACATTTTATTTATCTGTAACTTTTGGTAAAATCTATACAATGAGCTTGACTCTTCTTGATGGAAAATGAAATTCTTAGACCTACTTATGGTAACAGCCACCATATGTGCCGGCAGGATGGTATCTGCATCTTAAAGCAGCTGCCAGCTAGGCACCACTGGGAGGCTGGGAAACGCCCTAGAGCAGGTTGTGGGGTGGAGAGACAGGTATTTAATTCATGTAATTATTTTTTTTATTAAATTGACACTGAAGAATGCAATTCACCAATAACTTAAATACATGTTAAAGTGCATACATTCATTCCCATTCAACAAAGCACCACATTTTTAAAAAGCATCTCACATCCCTTGATAGAGGCATGAGATAGGATACCATAAAAACTAGGTTTTTAAAGATATAACTATTTCCAGCTGTCACTACCACACCCGTGATGTTTGCACTGTGAAGACTACCCTTCTGGGACCACTTCCAAAAAAAGGCATTTTATAGCAATTGCTCACCAAGAGGAGAAACTGCTCATAGATTGTGTGTGTATTTTAGTTTAGTCCAATGAAATCAAGCTGTAATTTCAAGAGAAACTAAGCTACCTCAGAATTTAACAAAGTTGCAAAAAGGTAACTGATAAGCCAGCTATCAGAGCAACCGTAAGATTAAGACCTAGAGGAAAGCATGTCACCCAGCTGCTCAGTATCAAAGACTACCCTGACCAGATCACTATTCTTTTGAAGGCAAAGAGTAATCTTTGAATTCCACAGCCGGAGGCAGCGTTCTGCATGTGAAATAGCCAGATTCAACCATTCTCCCTGCTTGCTTTCACCTTCACCACCAAACAAACCTATTCCGAGAGCAGTGAAGTATCACACTTGGTGCACTGATAAGCACATCAAAATGCAGCCACTGACTGACTTATGTCAATTTGTTGCTTATAAAACACTGAGGCAGCTTAACGTTCAGGAATGTATCTGCCTTCTCTGGACGTCAGCAGCAATTACATTTTCAGATGACTTATCTAGAGGAGAAGCCTTACCAGGCACCACTGCAGATAAGCTTTATTATCTCTGGAAAAAAAGTCTTCAGTCTAGGGTGAACTATCATTCAAAAAATAACTTCTGATGTCTCACCTATCATGTTCTGACCTCTTTCAGGGACATAAAATCCTGGTCATCTGGAAGACAAAGGGGCTAACCGCTGCTTGCCACTGTTTTGTATAGAAAGACGACAGACAACAAAAAACCCAGTTCCCAAAATAAGGGGCTGTGCCTGGTGAGTGTAGTGGCACAGAACTACAAAAATTGATTATGCTTCACTGAGGTCAGGAAGCAACACTACTTGCAATGAGAAAATTTTCAGAACTGCTGATCTGATGTTTTTACATTACCTCAGAAAAGCTGCTTTTAAGGTTTTACTGTGGAATACAGGAGTTGCAAAATGGAAAGAGTTTGGAGAAAGGAAACTGATGTGGTAACTATTTCCATCTCAAATTCAAAGGACCCATTGGTACAGAAAGCCACATTCATATAGCACAAGTACCACAACAGAGCATTTCCATTCCAAAAGAGATAAAAATAAGTCATGCAGGTACTTATTTAAGAGTATTTCTGAATTAGATACTAGTAATATCTTTCAAAATTTTTACACATCTCTGTGCAAAATTCTACATTAAAAATCTATCTTTTCAGAGAAAGACTATTTAAAGGGTAAAAATAACTATAATAACCTTGCATTTATTCTACTTAGAGACAGTAATGTTTTTGGTTCCTTACCCCATCCATCTCTAAGTCCTGAATGAAAGAAAAAAAGACATAACCAAAGCCATTATCATGAATTTTTGCATTTTGAGCATAAAGAATACTATATTCCAAGCTAGGGTGAATGCTAAGTTGCATTACAGATTCGGTTTTAATGACTTACACACAACTTTCTGGTATAAGCAGCCCTATTCTGAAATTACGAAGCAATTGTCATCTGATGCAAATATCACAAAACTCATTAAAATTGAAAATCATCTCCTTGCAAATTTACTTTTAAAAACAGATTCCTTAAGCCATTCTCCAAATCATTTTAAATTTAAGTAGAAGTAAGTGACCTTCTGTGAAGCCCCTTCAAACCCTGGACTGAACTGCTAACCTGAAGACAATTAAAAGGTCTTCCCTCCATCTGCAACTAAGCTCCAGTTCTAAATGTCAGATTTATTGACCAGGGAAGTATTTTTTTTTCTATTTATTGATAGCGTTCCCTTTATAGGCATTAACAGTAAGAGAGAAGCTAGATTTTATTAAGGCAGTTTGATGGATACATGTATTTGTACTCTGCTTTGCAACACAAGCCACAAAAATGACATTTTAACATCAACAGCCTTTGAACTGGGTTGAAAATGTAGAGTAGATGCATTCTTCCTATTCAGGCTATCTGTACCGTAATATAATGGATTCTAAGGAATGATTCATTGGCCTTTGGTACCTTCTTTTATTTATTTATTTTTATTTCATAGACCCAGCTCTATGCTATTTTTCAGGCATTATTCCATTTAAAAATACAAGTTATTCTATAACTTCCTGTAGGGAATTTTTCGATTCTTGACTATTATAGTGCACTAAATGAGTTCAATATGCAGAGAGGTTTAGCAACAAATTAGTACACCAACCATAGTGCATTATTACAAATAGTAATATGAAATAACACTGGATTCTTTTTGTGGAATCAGTTCTTTATTCCTGACCTAATTCAGATGAGACCAGTTCAAATGGATTGCATGCAGGTACTGATTATGGAAGTCAAATAGGCATAAGAAGCCTGTTCATCTAATGGCTCATTTCTTTTTACTGAAATGGAGCTAGCAGATTAGCGGCAGTCAGTGCTAGACCTCCAGTTTTGTGTGTCACCTAAATTATATGTCATCTCTTTTATTCTGCTCTACTTTAAACTGCCCCAATTTCCTTCCTTTACCTCCTACACACTTGCCTTCCTTCAGTCATTTCAATCAAGAATGTAATCTTATTCCCCTTGTTATCCCACACTGGATTCACCTCATTCCTCCCGCATTTCATGGAAAGAAGGGACTTTTGACTTAGGTTACCTTATTTGGCACTTAATATTGTTTTAAAACTATATTCTTTTTGCAGTGGAAACAGAAATCTTCATTATAATACAAGGTGTCCCTAGTCCCCGGGACAGTGGAGATTCCAGCCTTTTCCAGAATATACTTTTCTGTATGACAGTCTTTACTTACAAATGAAATGGCTCGCAGTTATCCAATGTAAACATGTTTAACAAGAACTGAAAATTTATCTCAAATAATCAAATCTGCTGCTTCAGACAAAACCCAGAAGTCATCAGAAATGCACCATCCTCTTCCAGAGACAGTACCATACCCCATATCAGACGTAATCAGTATTTGACTAATGTAACAAGAAGGGTTAATTTCTGAGTTTTCTGTATATTATAGGTGCTAACAAAGAACATTTCTGTTTCACGACCACGATATAAACTAAAGATGAGGTTTGAGAGAACTTTATAAGGAATAAAAAGAAAGTGAATCTGAGAAAAATACATCTCCAGCATGTTCAGATAGTTTGGGTTACATTGGCTAAGGAAGCAAGTAAGCAATCACTATCACCGTATCTTAGTGATGTCTAATAAAGGAAGGAAAACACCGTAGACTTCCGGATCCTGAGAGTTAGAACAATCATGGGAGTGTGGGCAAAACTGGGCCTATGTTATACCATGAAAACAGTATAAAAGAAAACCAAAAAAATGACCTAGCTGTGTGAAAACACATCTTTAAAAGGAATTAAACTTCAACTCAAACCAATTTTAAACATTACGGATTCTAAGGACAAATAGTAGGATTCAGAAAACCACTGAATTTTTTCCTATCAGCTACTTCTATAATTTAATCCCACAGCTGCCAACGTACTAAGACTTCTTATTACTTTTATATTCTTGGGCAAATAAGAATATAAAATATTAGCATAGGCTTTGCTATACCTTGAAATCTGACATGTAATCATGCTCAGATCGCTGACCTGCAGAATCTGGCCTAAATCCTGACCTGATGTCAGTTTTATACAGAGTCCCCAGCTGCAACTAGGGTTTATTTTACTAGGAGGTAAAATAAGAGGCAGAAAGAGAAAACTGGTGACAGATTATAACAAACACTAGAACTGGCTGAAAAACAACAAATCTATTTCAAAAAATTTCTTCAAAATGTAGCCTGGCATACTGATTCACCAACCAAATCCCAACATTAGGTTATAATATGAATATAAATAATTTAATGTAACTCACGATTTCTTCTTATCATAATGAAGTGAAAACACAACTTAATGGAATTTGAATTCTGTTATGGGAGACACATTGGATGAAAGAGTGGGAAAACGCAGTTTGTAAAAGTTTTGTAATGCTTACAGAGCATTGCTCTAACACTTGCTGTGTAAGGTTAGCCAGCAGAAGGACACTAATTGCTAACAGTAGCCAAAATTAAGCACAGATGTACCCTATCACCACAGATGGCAAAGGAATGTGGCAAGTCATGACAAGCTTTGTTGAGAGATACATAATCAAGATTAGTAGATTCTTCTGATCTTGTTATCTCCCCTCTTGTCCCCAGCCAGGCTAGAGATGAAAGTTAACAAGGAGAAAAACTACACCAGATGTTTTTTGCAGTTTAAGACAGAAAGTTGTTTATTCAACTGTATAAAAGTGGGGACCGTTTGCAGGGAAAACTGGAAGCCTCATCTATACAGTGGGCACACTGTACAGAGATTTCCCAATTGCTGGGAAGGACTCTCCAAATCCTTTGCTGCAACTGGGCTCCTCAGCGACTGTGGATCTGGATGATGGTAATGTATTACACAGAATCACAGAATCACAGAATGTTAGGGATTGGAAGGGACCTCGAAAGATCATCTAGTCCAATCCCCCTGCCGGAGCAGGAACACCTAGATCAGATCGCACAGGAACGCATCCAGGCGGGCTTTGA
>WKFP01014301.1:510349-553406 GCA_011057875.1 Pterocles orientalis
AACCCCATCGATTGGCAAAACACCATGTTTTTGTGAAGCAAGCAAAATGCTGGACCTGACAGAAGCACCTCTAAAAACATTAAAGTGCATTACTAGAATATTATACATTGTTTACTACGGTATAGCAGTAGTAAAGCGAGTCCTTTTCCTCTGACATGTTCTCACCTTTATAGTGTGTGTGGGTGTGTGCAAGTATACCAGTACTGCAATTGTATTCAATATTCCAGCTTTGTTTTTACAAAACAAAAGTGAAGTTCAAATTCTCTCGGAATTGAGTACTTCCACCCATTTATACAGGATCCAAACACCACCCACATAAAATCAGCAGCATGAGCAACTGGGAATGGTCAGTAAATTGGTACTCACAGGTATACAATACTCCACCATTGGGTAATGCAATTTGTGCCCCTTTGCTGTGCGGCCAGAAAAGAAACAGCTCTGACAAACATCGTAGTTGAAATGTTTTAGGCTCCGGTACCTATAGGGACATTAAACAAAGCGATTAGAGCTTCCTAGGTTTAGTTCTAAGAGTTACTTGCTACTAAGCCTCACAAGGCAAATTATTCTCTGAAATGGTGTCGTGCTTTTCAGCAGCAGCGACACAAGAACACAGTGGGTTTGTTGGGATTAGCTTAGAAAGCATCTTGAAGTGTGCGGGTGTGCACGGGCAGGAGATGGCACAGCCAGCACTTGTCACAGCTGCAGACCCAGGGGCACTGTGCCACTGCAGCATCTGCACGGGACACAGGAAACCTGCAGCCCTTTCAGTCCACTTCATACAGCCTTCCTACACTGCACAGATCAACTCATTCGGTATTTAAAAGAAATCCCTGCCTCCTATAGCTATATAGAAACCCAACATCAATCATCTGTTGCCCAAGTTGCTTTGAAGCAGAAAATCTTACAGGCATCAACTTCATAGATAGAGTGTGAAGAGGTTATAATTTTAAAGTTCAAACTGACTTAAAATTACATTGCTTTAGCTTTTCTTTTCCTCTAGTATTCAGATACTACCTCAGAAAAAAACATTTACAAACCAGACTGGTTTACTTTACCAGTTAGCTTAAATGTTTTTACATCATTTTGATGCTCATCAAGTCTAAACACATTTCAGAAAGTAAAACTCTTGAGAATTCATTAGTTATAAAAATCACATAAAATTACGTTCAAAAATTACATCGATTTATTTACTTTTGGGTTTTTTAAGAGCATGTATGTGTATAAATACAGTAACAAACTTATACAGTATCCCTTTCATTAAATGCAGCCACCAGGACGATGATAGTTTTGTTTCGTGTTTGTTTGTTTTTCTAAAAACTGACTAAAGCAACATTCCAGCTCCAGATTCTGCCCACTGTTTTTTGGTTTTTTTTTTAGTATGGTCGTTCTGACTGGATGAGATTATATCACTTATATGAAACCAAAATGAGCTAACTGAACCAAATTGAATAGCTACTGAATAGTTAAAATTCAAATTAAATTGCTTCCTGAGAGCAGTTTTCAGTATCAATCCACATTTTGCCCCTGCTGAGTTTTACGTGTTGTTTCGCAAGACAAAATGTAAAGATTCACTTTTAAGGATGCTGATTCAACTGTTTATAATCTTTACTCAGAGCCTGTGTATTAAATGGCCACATCTACCTTCTGCTAAGATGCTAAATGCTTTTGTTGTTGCAGATTTCTAGCTTCATTGCAGAATTTTTTCAGAATGAGCCATTCTTTTTTCGTCTTTTCTCTTTTACCTCTATGCCCTCCCTCTCTACACAAAATATTTCAGTACAGACAAGTTTCACCAGTCCCAAGTAGGCATCTAAAAGATGCATCTAAAAGCTTTGTCACCGTATGCTCCCTCAATCATTAATGGAGAAAAATAGGAACATTCAGAGGAATTTCATCTCCTCTTAAGACAGGCAACAAAGTTTGATCAGATTAATTACTTTTGGAAGTACTCACACAGAATCACGGAATGGTTTGAGGTGGAAGGGACCTTAAAGATCATCAAGTTCCAACCCCCCTGCCATTGGCAGGGACACCTCCCTCTAGCCCACGTTACTCAAAGCCACATCCAGCCTGGCCTTGACCACCTCCAGGGATGGGGCATCCACAGCTTCCCTGGGCAACCTGGGCCACTGCCTCACCATCCTCACAGGAAAAAAATTTCATCTTAAGCTCAATCTTATAAGACTGAGTAAAGCCAGCATATGTAAAGCTAGGTGAGGTAAACCTGACCCCAGAATTCATATTAATATCCTTTAAAAGAACAGAAAGAAGGAGAAACAGAAAGCATGGGGCACAAAAAATACTCATCTGGGTAGATACCTAAAGAAAGGTCTTAGAATCACTTAAAAAGAAAGACTGCTTTATATCGTTCCTAAATAACACACTACTTCGTGACCACAGCAGAGTAAAAAGCCAGTCAGGTTTAGTTCTAGTCCCTCCCTTTTTTTTTCCCCTCATAATTTTATACACTGGAGTAATTAATTAACAAAAGCATGTTAGTTGTAACAGTACTCACTAAGAGTACCATCTATCTCATGTCCCATGATGATAATTCATAGTAAAATCATATGGTTTAGGAGGATAATACGGAGAATAACCCTGGCATCATTCATATTTTCTTTTAGAATTCACAGCTTCCTTTGAACAGACGAAAGTTAGATTACATTCAATGCTGTAGACAAGAACTGTGCAAGTCTCATCTCAGCAACACGCCAATGTTTGCACTAAGCAAGGGAGGGTTGCTGTTGAAGGGTGTTTAATATTGCCTGGCAGGAATTACTTTCCCAAGCCTTACGCAGGAGAGCAGACGGCCAGCCCACGTTTTTTTCTTACTGATCACCTCCTTTTGGTCTTATGCTTAGAGAACAGGTGGAGTGCATTTATACCTCAATTTGTCATCTATTGGATCCACCAACGCCAAAACACCCGATGAGAGCCCACCCTGCCCGCCTGTCATCACAGGACCATTGGGTGTCTAACAGTAGTACTGCAGGAGCCAGAAACACACCGGCTCTGGCCACACTGTAGCTCCACCATGGGTGGCAAATCCCATCTTAAAGCGGGGAAACCAGTGGAAAAACAAACAAAGAATTGTACATGATGCAAGATATAAAAGAGTGGATATTTTCAGAGAAACCTTGCACCCACCTCCCCTCCTCTTACCTAAAGCCAACAATTGGACACTCTTTACAGATGTTGCACTTGGCCTGATGTTTCGCTGTTTCTGCAGCTGCCACCCGGTGTAGAACTGGTAGCCATACCATAGACTGTGGCTCTAAGCGCATCCAATCTATAAATTGCTTTACAGTTATTTCCGGCTTATTGTGGTTCTGTGGAGAGAAAAAAAAAATAAATAAACCACATCCAAATTAAAAAACAAAATGAAACAAACAACACAGACACAAGCAGATTTTCCTTAGAATTAAATTAAAAAAAAAAATTAACCTGTGTCAATCCTTTTCGTGACAGGTTAATGTAAAACCAGTTACAGGATACAAGAAACAACCTTGATTAAAATGCAAATAAAGAAAACGAGTTAGTCAGTAAGAACACGGAGGACTGAACAGCTGTGATAGAGGTGACAGATGGTAACGAAGATGGAGTACATAGTGAAGGTCTAATGGATTCCATAGTAAAACCATCTTTGAACTGAAAGGACTTGAGAAAGAAGTAGGGGAGCATGAAAGGGAAGCACATTCTGAAGTTCACATACACTAAAGACATGATTGTCTTTTGAATTAATATCGACGTCAGATCGCTAAAAATCCATAGTGCTTGCATGTATCTACTAATTGCCATGAGACTCATGCAAATTTTTTTATTGTACTCTGAGCCCAGGGTATTCTTTCAAGTTAGCACATTACACAAACAAGTTTATAGCAAATAAATTAACTTACCTGTTAAATAAACAGGCAAATAAACAAATAATGAAAGAAATGTGGCACTTACAGACAATCACTGCAAGGATATAGCAAAGCTAAAGTATTACTATGATTGCTTTAGGAAGCAAACATGCTTCCACGCTATCTTTAAGTTGCAACCACCGGAGGAGCCTAGCTGTGAAGGTATCCTATTCATCAACTTTGACAGCAGTAAGAACAAAGGTCACTTTTCTGAGCTCACTGGAAGTAACAGAACACAACTTAAAATGAAAGTTATTCTTAAATTGTAGAACAAGAAGAGAAGCAACGCTAGGTTTTCTGCCAGTAAGAGGGAGCAGCACGAAAAAAAAAAGAATAACGTGCTTTCCCTACCTGCAAAATACTTGTTTTCACTAAACTGAGATAACCCTGTCATGCAGCTGCACACTTTCTCTATGCTCTCTTCACAGCCAGGGACTGAACTTGAGCTATTCATGTGAGACAAGGGATATAACCTCACTATCAGCATAATCATATAATCACATCAAGTATTTAAACACCACCTTGCTAGTAACCCTGGGAGATGGGGCAGATCCTTGAGGGACATCAAGATCATTCCTCTGTGACAGAAAAAGTCTGCCATTAACAAATGAATAATTTCTTTCAGTGTGACTTTAACCACTCAAGGCCAGTGATAGATATGTGAAGCACAACCTCATAGTCTGAAGCAGAAATGTTAAAACCTCAAGGGAAGGTTTACATGGTTAATTGGTCAAACCAACTTCTGCAAGTATCTACCGAATTATTAACGACCTGGACAAACACACTTCCAATTCCAATCACCTCAGAGTCCAGAAATGAATCTAATAGTTCTGAAAAAAGCTAGCACAACTGAATTTGTCCAAGCACTGATGAAAACGTAGAAATGTCTATGGAAGAATGGCAAAAGAAAAATGCTTTAAAAAGTTCACTAGAACATTTAATGTTTGATTCAATAAAATCAGAAATATTAAAGTCAGTAGTTTTATATATGCCACAGCGAATTTTTAACCAGTATGTAACTTCGGACGATGCTCAAAACAGTCACTTTCACAGAAATAATACGCTCAAGCAGTTTAGTTTTTACTAGCAAACATTTGGAGCCTTAAGAACCCTTGACAAAGTTTGAGCTAGGTTGTATTCCATTATGACATCCTCTTTTTAATTCTCCTCTTTAAACAGACAGACACTCCTTGCAGCCTCATTAACCCCCTGCATGTAGTGCGGAGCTGAACAGCAGGCTGTAAGACAGCTTTATTCCGAGTTCTGATCTGCTGCAAAAAGGCTCACGATATATAAATTACTATGCTTAAAGTTTTGTGCAACTGCAAGCTCTTTTGTCGGTAAAATAACGCTAATTTCCTGATGCACAAGGTCAAAAATTACTATCAACAACATTCCCATTGCTCATCTCCTTGTTCTGTTGAGATGATGTCTCGTTCCAGCAGGGGAAAGCACGTTGTGTGCACAGTATTGGGTTGCTTTGAACGATAAAAAGCAGGAAAATTGGCTGCTATAAAAAATTTTAACAGCTTTTAGAGCAACCAATATTGTCAAAACCACAAAGATTTATATATTCTTTTCGCTAAAAAGTAATTTGTTTGATCTTTTCCTAAACCATAAACCATCTTTTACAGCTGCATTTTTACAATAAGTTCCCACATTTAGTTGCAGGAGCACATTCATTTCTGTTCAAAAACTCAATGGATGTTTTCAAATTCCTCTCTTCTTTTACACTATGTAGAATTGGATCTTAACACTTCACAGAGAGGTTTGTTGTTTTTTTTTTCCCCACGTGAAGGTCTTTGTTACCTTACCTGCTGGAAGCAGCTGCGCACGCTGGGTTCAATGTTGCTGCCGCCGAAGGCTGCCACTTCCCCAAGCTGCCGCGGGATCTGGATAGCATCATGAAGGAGCAGGCCCAGCTGCCTCTGGTCACACATTTCTGTGGGGCCTGCCACCTCCTTGAAGAGATCTGCAACAACAACAAGAGGCACCAACTCATTTCATTTCCATGTATGCCCCTTTTTTATTCGCCAACACTGCAGCTTGAGCTTTGTAATTTTTGTGAAGATGTGGTTATAGATGGCCACTGTCCTATTTACATCTGATCTTGATGATTTGGACTACGTTTGCTCAAGCCATAACCATACAAATGGGAAAAGGCCAAATGAATAGAACTATACAGCTTCTCATGGCATCTCTTGATAAAACTGTAAATGGCATCTCCTTTTTTACCTAGGGAACATCCATGTGACATAACGAGAGAGACATCACAAAATCAGAACAGCTTTTTGTTCTAATCCATCATCAACACACTCTAACCCCCCCCCAATATTTACTAAGTTTTCTATGTCATCACTAGGGAAGAAGGAAATAATATCTCAGAAATCTGTACTTTATGCTAATGCCTATGCCATCCTTCAGTTAGTTGGGGAATGAAGCACGTTTGCTCTGAACTGAGAATAAAAATCAGCACAAGTCACAGCTGGCCATGTGAAACAGCTT
The DNA here is from genome assembly GCA_011057875.1 of Pterocles orientalis. Classification (NCBI taxonomy): domain Eukaryota; kingdom Metazoa; phylum Chordata; class Aves; order Pterocliformes; family Pteroclidae; genus Pterocles; species Pterocles orientalis. The sequence goes on from WKFP01014301.1 coordinate 516,757, forward strand.
AAAGCAAGAGCAGCAGCCAGGAAGACAACTCAAGATTAACATTAATCACATTTGCTTTCTGGATAACCACCTCTGTTTCCATGTACTTTCACTTTACTGATTCCCTTTTCCTAAGGTAGGCATCAAGCCCTGCAGTATAAGTGGATGTTTTGGAAAGACTGTAACGACAGAAAAAAATGAGGCTGAAAGGGATCAAGAAAACTTTTCCAGATACAGGCACTTAATGGGAAGAAAGATATTGCTTGTACCTACTTAAGAGTCACAGTAAAGCACTGAATTAATAGGCCTGTCTGCAGCATAGGTAATATTTCTTAAATGCTTTCTTAGCACATTTCTTTGATAGGACATTTTTAATTGTTGAAACTTTCAGCTAAAATTTTTAGCATGATACTGCCAACAATCCGTCACTCATGAACTTTGCAGCTGTGTACATTAATATTTAGTCACAAGATTAATCTCTCCTGAAAAGATCTCAAACACTGAGTTCATCTCAGAAATATTTTTAAATTTTGTGATTGGTATAAATTACAGAAGAAATGAACGTGAATTCTTTCTGGAAATGTTCATTACAGTTGCCTTTTACATTCCCCTTTTGCACTCAGTGGTTGACTTGGATAAAAGCTCCAAGTAGTCTTAAAAAAAATTCATTTATACTATTCCCCTACTTTTCATGTTTCCCACCAGAGCAACCGTTAATAGATTAGAAAGAAATGAAATTTGAAAATTCAGTCTGACTGCACTTCTGATTGAGACACAGACATGTTTTGTTCAGAAACACTCAAGAGAAACTCCTTTATTTCACTCTGTAAATTGCTTTGTGCTTCATTCGGAGCAATTGCCAAGCTTTGTCAGCATGCTTCTGAAAGTCTGGTCGTACATTTTTTCTTGGCAAAGGGGGTTGAGGCAAAAACCCAAGAATTTCACAAAATAGAAATCCAGATGAGCGAATTAATTTTTAGAGTTTCTTGTATTTTTCTCGTCCCTTTCTTGCCTAGTTAAAGAAATGCTGCAGCAGCTTCAGTGCTTAGTGGTGAGAAAAAACCCCGCAGACAACAGTGGTGACAGAACTAGCACTGCAGGGCTGCAGGCATCCTGGCTAGCTAGAAGCTGCAGGCAGGATAGTTTTCCAGTTTCTAAGAGTCAGTTTAAAAAAAAAAAAACTTGTTAAAAAAAAAGCCTGTTTTACTTTCTATTTGCATCAGTCTACAGTGGGAACAGGTACTCAAAGAACAACTCATTAACTGCTGTGGCTGGGAGGCAAATGGAGTAATTTCCCAAGCCCTAAACCTTCAGTTGATTGGGGAGCTAGTAAATAGAGGAAAACCAATGTGGCAGGAAAGGGAATAGGGAGAATCATCAGCTAGGGTTGATCCAGGTAGGAAATCAGCAAATGCCTTTGAAGCACTCAAACTCCTCCAAAACACTCCACTTAAAAAAACAAAACTTTACACTGGCAGCTGTGCCATAACCGCTGAGTGTTTAAATGCAAGGGAGTCCATGGATGGTACTCTCTTTCCCTAAAACCCTCCATGCCTTCAGTGTGACACACAGGTGAAGCAGCTCCTCAACTAAAGGCATGGAAAGCCAAAATGCTCTTGCTATCTGGCCAGCATCTTTAAAGTAACCCATGAGCTATTCCCTGGCAAAGGAGGCATGGCAAGAGCATCTGTCAAGGGGCAGACATATGGAAGGAGGACTTGCTTTAGGTCTGACAGGGTGCAGCCAGACACCATACTCACCAGTGGGAAAAGGGACCGTGTATGTCACCTACCAACAGAGTCAGAAGCCACAAACTCTTATAAACGGAGTTTGTTAATATATACATACATATTATATGAGTTTATACATGGAATATATTGATACGGAGCCTAAACTGTATAAGGAACTCTACCAAAAGGACAAGAAGAATGATTGGGGAAGCAAAAGTAAAGATTATTCAGATCTGAGCCAGAGGAGAAAAAAACAGAAACAAGAAAAAAAAAAAATCAGTTAATTTTAAATTCAATTCACTAGTATTTTGAGGATGACAGCCAGTGGGACTCAAATTGCAACTTAGCTGGACAACCTGAAAAAAAAATGTACTTACTGGCTAGTATAGAAGGGGATACTTGAAAATGTTGAAAAGCTTATTAAATTCCTACCAAAATGTTAATAAGGTAGTTAGCAGTGAGATGTCAACAAAACACATTTTCTGTCTTTTGCTGAAGTTGCCAAGACATTAAAAACCAAAAATCTAGCACTGTCAAACCTAAACCATCCAAGCAGGTCCAAGGAATCTAGTGATAAATACTCCATAGTTACACCAAAATATAATTAAAAATATGCAAAATGGAAAAATGTGCCATCAGCTGTTCATAAGTATGGTTACAAACAGGATGCATATTCTTTCTTCTTCCTTTTTTTAAGTATCACTGTTAGTTCCAAATGTTTTGAAAATTAACATAAATGTAACATTAAAAAAGCACATTCCAAAGATGATATATATAATTTGAAAACTGGGCTGCTTCAGAGTTGACATTTTTTTCAGGTAGCCCTTCTTTTTCACCTAAAAGCCTACAGTTTTCATGCATTAAATGATATGACCACAAATCTACACACTAAATAAAACTCCATGCTTATTTTCTGTTTCTGCTGCCAGTCTGGGCTTTCAGTGTTAAAAATGAGCCCAGGTAAGAGCAAAATGCATACAAATGCACTCCCAGCTGTTACATAGTGCTATGACTCTTCTCTACCTCTAAAACTGAAGAAAAGAAAGGGAAGATAAAATTCCTGCTGTCCCTCAGGAAGCCCATACTCTGAGACATCATTTGTCTCCTGATTGCATGACCAAGCATAAAATCTGCTGTGAATAATCACACACGCAAATAAATTTTTTTTATGTTACAAATACTTGCTGATATGATTGAAATTTACCTTTCAAGAACATTTTTCCACCATACTTAGAAGTCCAATAACGTACAAACAGCTAGTGATAAAAAGGAGTGGCATTTTGCTTACTGTATTCTGAGTATTTTGGAACTGAGCTAATGCTGCATTTTGTCACGTGCCCCCTTTTTTCTTTTCTTGTCTACTCTTTAAGGCTACTTTTATACCCACCAGTGCGCAAGCCCAGGCACTGGAATGCTGTCATCCATATCACTAAGATGCTAAAAGTGCATCCATCATGCTTTCAGATCAAGGTTGACTTAACTCTTTCTCCCAGAACAGTCAGGAACAATGTAAGAGTAGGGTAGGGTCTGGGACCATTTCCAATAGGTATCTCATATGTGGCCCCCTGCTCTGTTTTGGGGAGTAAGCAGAGCATAACAAAGATACAGCCAGATTAGGTCATTGGCCTCACCACCAAAAAGAGGCCCTGAATTGTTTGTTCTACAAGGATAGATGTAAGCAGCTCACAGCAACTCAATTACATTTGCAGGTCCATTTTCATTCAGAGGATTATCCAGGTGTGTGCTTGAAGTTCAGCATGTCTTTAAACATCTTCAAGAACAGGCATTCTTTAATTGAGGCTTCAATGTTTCTCCTAAAGTAATTAGGACTTTTTTAATTAAAGATTCATTCTCATGTCAACCCTGAAGTCTAGCATCTTAAAAAGAAGCTTAATTAAAAAAAAAAAATCAGGAATTTCTCTGGCAAAGCATTTAAAAATGTGTCAAGTGAAAAGATCCTACTTATACTAGAAATGAATGTACAGTTAACTAAATTCCTATTTTTACTGGAAATGAATGGGATCAAAGCTGGCTTTTAAAAACAAATAAAAATAAAAATATAGTAAAAGGCTTCACATTAAAGAAAGAAAAAAATGAACAAAAGTTTGATTTCCCCAAAAAGGTATGAGAGAAAGATGAAAGTCAATTGTACTGGTAAACTGTCAGTTTAGCACATTATTTAATAAATCCAGTGTTTCAGCAGCCCAGAAATTGTGTTTCTTCAAGTTGCCATGCTCAGAGGAACCTGGGATTGACCATGCCTTGGAAATGTGTACAGGAAATACAACCATAAGGAGAAACAAATGTCAGGAGCTGGCCTGAGAAAAGGAAAAAACCAGAAGGCATGTAATTCGTATTAAGCACCCATGTTTGGGGATACTGTTCTTCCTTCCAAGGGACTTATTTTCTTGACATTACTCAGAATTTCCACTACCATTTTCACCCGAGAATGAAAGCTCAATAGATAAGACAAAATTTCTCTCAACAGTAGACAATTAGTAGGGTGTGGCAAAATCAAAACGAGCAAGAGAGTTCACACCAAAGATCAGTCTGTGACACGACTGGTGCCAGAGGACCCCGAAACGCTTGTGTAACCACCACAGGACTACAACCAGTACCTGACACTCTTATTTCCTTCCTTCATCCACAAAATTTCTTTCACACTGAAGAGTTTTGTTTTGTGACAGTTTCATGGTTTATAAGGACAATACATCTGACAATAAAGATGTCAAAGCCTATCCCACTGATCAGAACAGGAGTAACAAGAACAAACGAAAACTTGTTACTAATCCTCTGCTTTGAGAAGCCGAGCAACTATTTGTTTGATTACCTACAAATGCTTCTAGTGAAAGCAGCAACTGTTGCAGAGCTCCAGTGGTACACAGCAAATACAAGCTCTATACATTTTACATGTGTTTCGGAAATGTGTCAGGGAACTACTACAAAGAATAGTAATTTTAAGATGATATTCATAATATATAACTGTCCATCACCTAGGATGCTCTTATATAGTGCTTAATGTCTTATTCTGTATTTGTCAGGGGGGTTTGCCACAAAGTTACTCAATTGTCTTCCGCTCCTGCTATTATTTTTGTGAAAGATTTTTATATTACGTGGTCTTTCTCAAGCTTGTGAGATTACTTAAATCAACATAATTTAAACTTTCATTGTACAATTCTGGCAGGAAGCACAAATACTCAAAAACCATTTTCAGAGTTCAGATCAACTTTCCCATAGACCACAAAACACAATTGCTGGATTCTGATGTATTTCCTCGCTTGATCAGACACATCAACCTGTTCCAATCAACACTGACTTGCTTGATTTTTCCCTACACAAACTATACACGTACAAAAAAAAAAAAAGAACAGAATCAGTGGAGTAGAATACTTCCACAGAGCTACATTCTCCTTTACTTTTGGGGAACGCAATACTATGACGATGCATAATTGACATCAATACTTTCCGGTCAGAATATGAATCCTACTTTCTCCATTGTCACCAATGATCATAAAAGCAACAATTCTATTTTACTTACAAGAGAAGTGTCTTGCTACAGGCATGAAAAATGTCTTACTACAAATTTTGCTACAATGTGTGTTGTTATTGTACCTGAAAATTATATTATATAAGCATTTTATAAAATATATTGTTCCTTACATCTATACTTCTCTTCCAGGAGGCCCTTAGAAAGAGACATCAAGCCAATTTTCAGGGACTGCACGCGAATTTTTCCAGTTCGGCCACTGAAATTATAAAGATAAGACCATTTAATACAGTTTAACTTTATTTCATTCCAACTTAAGTCTATTCAAAATGCAAAGTCATCAGTGAATTCTACTTCAAGTCTCAAAACAAATTAACACTACAAATCACCTTAAGAATGCTTCCCTTACAGAAGTTGAGCTCACCTTCTAAGTGGTTTACATGTCAAACAGTTTGTACTACTTCACAACGGCAGACATTTACCTCTGTAAAGCTCTCAACATGATTTAATAATGTGATATACACAGAGAAAATACATGAGCACACAGCAGGAAAGCCTATTACCCAGTGTGAAACACAAGGACTGCAAAATAAAACCAAGCTTTCAATCACAGTAATTCATCCTTTTTTTCCCTTCATTTTTTCCTTTTATGTTTAAAATGCTCTGATATACATGTGTTGTAGGACATAAACAGCTAATCAAATGCAGTTATTAAACGATGTGGAACTGTTGTTCTTTTTAAGCAGCATGACTTCAAGCTCATCTTGTCCAACATGAAAAAAAAAAAAAAAGCCCAAACCCAAAAAACCACACACCAAACCTTAAGCAACTTGAGAGCAGATAAGTGGGTACCAAAGCAACTGATTTTAAATCTGCAAGACAAAGACTATTCAAAAAGATAAAACCAAAAGCAATAAAACCAGGGTACACGGAAAAGGACAATTGTAAAATTCAAAAGACCAGTGCAGAAACATATCCGTAAAAGATGTCATGACATCTTTTTTCAAAGACCAGAAAACACCACACCCTTTGTCTTTAGATGATACATGGCAAACAAATCATGAGAATAGCAGTTAAATTGTATATATGATACACAAACCCCTGCATTTAAGGTTAGCTAGGTCCTTCACCAGCAAGTAAGACTACTAAAATTAATATCACCCCAAACATTACTATCATGCAGAAGTGATATATCCCTTAATTACTTCTGAAGTGGTTATTAGATATCTCTTTCTGTCCTACCCATTCAACATATGGGCTGCTGTCTGATTTACTTCACAAATGTTGTGCTGAATACAAAATTATTAATTTACTCCCGGGCTCTCATTAAATTAGCTAAGCACTTTACAAATACTAATACATTTGTCTTCAAAACTATCACCTAATCTAGTGAGACTAGGCAGTACTATCTTCTCTTCCACAAACTGGAACTGAGGTACAGAGAAATTATTGCCAAATTAATCAAAAACACCCATTACCTTTACTGTCTAGTTTGAAAATCAGGACCCAATTTTCCAGAATGTTATAAAAGTGCCACCTATTTTACACATTCAAGCTTAGCTTCAAATTATCTCTTTCAGTCACAGACACTACATCATTCTGGCATACCTGAATGTGTAAATGGCTCATTCTGCAACCTTGATAAAGTTCTTTCACCATTCTTCCCTGTCTAAGGGTTGTCTGCATTTTAACTTTGTATTCAATGGAAAAACAAAGCAGAACATTAATTTAGGTTTAATTTAACTCAGGGCTGACTAGAGCATTTGTTTATTAAAGGCAGAAATTCAGAAAAGCTTTGCAGCTAAAAGGTCAGGCTGTACGTGTGGAGGCTTCAAACTTCTCCAGATTTCAACAGACTGTTACAGGGACCGTGTAAAACTTCCTTCACACAAAAAGCATTTTTTTTTCAATAAATTATAAAAAAAAGAATGACAAAGCCTGCAATATTACCTTTTTCTAAAGAGCAATATATTCTCTCCTAGCCTTTTTCTTAGAAACAGCTGAATGTTAGCACTGAAATTATACATATATATACATAAGTAAAAAACCCCACACCAAAACCAAACAAAAACCCCTCACTAAGCCTACAGACTTTGTAGCATTGACGTTTCCAATTCAATCGTTTACATTTTCCCAGCTTAGAAAGTCACAAAAACACTGAGGTTGGGAGGGACCTTGAGAGATTATCTAGACCAATGCCCCTGCTCAGTCAGGTAGAACAGGTTGTCCTGGCTCATATCCACTCAGGTTTTGAATATCTTCAAGGATGGGGACTGCAGGCTTCTCTGGGCAACCTGTGCCACCATTGATTGCCCTCACATTAAAAAAAACAAACAAAAAAAAAACCAACAAAAAAATCTTCTGGTCTAAAACCAGAATTTCCTATCTTTCAGTTTGTGCCTGCTGCTTCTTGTCCTGTCGTGGGGCACCACTGAGAAGAGCCTGGCTTCATCTTCTCTGCTGCTCCCATCAGGTATTTTCCACATTGGTAAGATCTCCCTGAGACTTCTGTTCTCCACGTTGAAGAGTCCCAGCTCGAAGAGTCCCAGCTCTCTCAGCCTTTCCTGATACATCAGATACTCCAAGTCCTTAATCATTTTGACAGAACTTCATTGGACTCTCTCCAATTTGCCCATATCTCTCTCATCTTGGGGAGCCCAGAACTGGACACAGAACTCCAGATATGTCTCACCAGTGCCAAGTAGATGGGAAGGATTACTTCCCTCGACCTTCTGGGAATGTTTTTCATAACGTAGCCCAGAAGACTGATGGCCTACTTTGGCACAAACACATGTTGCTGGCTAATGATTCTGCCCCTCTGCTCCACTCTTGTGAGACCCCACCTGAAGTCCTGTGTTCAGCTCTAGAGACCTCAGCACAGGAAGGATGTGGACCTATTGGAAAGAAGTCTAAAGGAGGGCCATGAAGATGACCAGAGGGAGGGCTGGAACACCTCAGGACACACTGAGAGAGCAGAAGTTGTTTAGCCTAGAGGAGAGAAGGCTCTGGGGAGACCTTAGAACAGCCTTCAAGCACTTAAAGGGGACCTACAGGAGAGGTGAGAATGGACTCTTTGTCACGGGTGTAGCAACAGGAGGAGACGTAACGGTTATAAGCTGAAAGAGGGCAGATTTAGACTAGATATTAGGAAGATTCTTTTTCCTGTGATGGTGGTGAGGCACTGGAGCAGGTTGCCCAGAGAAGCTGTGGATGCCCCATCCCTGGAGGGGTTCAAGGCCAGGCTGGATGAGGCTTTGAGCAACCTGGGCTAGTGGGAGGTGTCCCTGCCCATGGCAGGGGGGTTGGGACTCTTTCCTTCAAAGCTGCCTTCCAGCCACTCATCCCCCAGCCTGTACTGGTGTACGCGGTTATTAATCCTCTGAGGGAGGATTTGGCATCTCCCTTAATTGAAATTCAGGAGGTTCCTGTTGTCCTCTTTGTGCAGCCTGTCAAGGTCCCTCAGAATGGCAGCATAACCATCTAATTGTGCTGTATGTACAAACAGCTAAGAATCAAGGTTTTAGAGCAGAAGGGTTCCAGAAACTTTTTAATGTTTGAACTAATACAGAATTTATGGGTCAAATAATTAGAATTAAGAGCCAACACACCATTCAGATACACTTTATAGCCATACAGGTGTGCTTGTCATTACAAAATCAATTGAGAAGACCTGTTTAAGCAGCTCAGATTTTTTTTGGTCTGATCCTGATATAGGGAATTTTGAACTATGATACCTCTACTAACTGGTTTAGAGCAAACTCATACATTCTCAGTCAATACAACAACAAAAGGCTGTATAATGGCACATTATTGACCTCTAACCCATCTTCAGGTAAAACCTCATTATAGCTGCTTGACAGAAGTACTGTTCTTGTTTACTCAAGTCCATTTTTCCCTCTGGATATACAAGACCCTCTTTCCCCAGGCAATATAAAGTCTAAGGACTCACTGCCCTTCTAACATGATGCTGACATTCCTCTCTTCCCAAGTGAACTGGAGTTTTATTGCTTTAGCGGGGAGAGGGAGAGGAAAGAGAGGCAAGAGGAAGGAGGAATAAAGAACTCCTTGGATTTGTAGCTGATTCTGTTGTCTGTACATATGCACCAGGCAAGCTCTGGCCAATCTGCTTTAGGTGTGATCTCCCTGGTGCACCTTCATCCACTGCCAGTCAGGAGGTAACACACAACCTAGAAGTAATGCAACTTTCACACCTGCCAAAATAGGCGTTAAAAAAAAAAAAGGGTACACATAATTTCCATGTATGATAGGAGACTGCGTTGAAAGCATATACTGCAGAGAATCAGCTAACTAGATCATTTGGTGAAGGGCATGAGAGGGTACCATGACACACAGGTAGAGAGGCTGGATTGGGATTGGAGCACACACAACTTTGTTGTATAGTTAGGACTCTCCGTCCAAGCAAATAGCAATGATTTGGCTGTTTCAGAGATTCAACACAGCTGCAGAGAATATCGAAGAGCTACTTTATATAAACACTGATGACTGTCACTACCATACAATAACATATGCAAACGAGGAAAAAACCAGTGAGCTAGAAATGGCTGTAGTATCAGAAGAGAAAGGGAGAATACTTTTATCCTGTATCTTACTACAGGAGATACTGGAACGCAGGAGAAGGAGGGAAGAACAGGTGACACAGAGATAACAGGGGCAGTAAGGCGTGAGCCACGCCTTGTGAGTTCCCTTGCTAATCCCCTAACTGAACTCCAAACAAATAAAAACTGTTATGATTCCAGCCTCCCTACATCAGGCACAAGCAGTGTGGACCACTTGGGAATCACATAACATGTTTTAGCACTACTCGGTCACAGGAACATCTCAACTGCAAAACAGCACACTGAATCCTATAACTGACATTTCTCTCTGCTCAAACACCTAGGAAACTCATAGACTTTAAAGCAGGGTTAAAGTTATCTGAAGGTATGTCTTTTCAGGAAAATGAGTTTAGCGAACTTTACAAAACCATTCCATAATTACACAACTGTCACATGCAAACTTTATTCCTTTCACTGAGTTACATCCTAATACAGAGTTAGGACCCAAAACTCCTTTAACAGGCACAGTTTACACCATAGTCAAAACAGGGGCTTGTGACACCTGTAAAATACAAATGTACTAATCAGGATGTAACTAATATTAGATTGTCGAATAGAAGCGTACAAAACTAGTGTTACAAACACTAGTTGCAAGTATTCTGCAGCCTTGCGATGGCATAGCCAGATATAATATTGAAGTATTTTACCTAAGGTATGTGAATGCCAAAGGGGCAAACAGTGATGGGCACAGCTGCACACAGGAGTTAGCCAGACAACACAGTTGCCAGACAGAGGACAAAATTAAGTATAAGAGATTACAAACAGGAATACCCAATAAAGATGACTGGCAAACCAACAGAAAACAAGACAAGCAAAATCAAGTCCAGAGGAAATCTATGTCCCCCAAGGGTAGGGAGCAACAGCATGAAAACATTAGGCACGAACAAGGAAAATTGGAGAGGTAAGATGACGAGCCTCCTTCTGTTCTGACTTCTGCCAAAGACCCCTAAAGTTTGGTCATCGCTGACACTACAATTAAGGACTACCACGGATGGCAGCTATCAGCTATCTACATAACCCAGCAACAGGAGGCAGCCTGGCAGATCTCTACAGGTCCCTGCAGATGCCTCCCTTTGATCACCCACAGAGGAGTCAAAGGGTGCTCATTTTCCTGCCCTTCAGACGGCCATATCCTTCCTAGAGCATGTCTCACTACTATCACAGCCTGCCAAGCTGCTTCCACAGAGTCCTCTATGAATCAAGACAGCTATCATCAACATAGGGAATGCAGCTGGAGTGCATGCAGAAAATTTCCATCAGCCACCCTCAAAAACAGGGCATACAGTTAAGGCTGACTAAGCAGGTGTTTCATCCTTCTCATTCCTCTGAAGTTCAGACTTTGCTAAACTTAATAGCCTAGGCCTTACCAGCATGTTAACTCAACCTGGTCTTAGAATTTGCCAGGTGTGTAAGTGCAACAGAAATAGCAAAGTTGTAATTCTTCAGGGGAAGCCTGGGCCATAAAGAATGATCAGGAATGACAGCTTTGATTATGTGGAAAAGGTTAGCATATGTGCAATACCATAGACACCCTTCCTAGGCTAATGCACCAAAGAAATTAAATTTAAAAGAATGCATTATCAAAAGTATCCTAACACCACAAAAAATCAAGAAAATTTACAAGTTGAAATGCAAGAAGTCAGACAAATAAACAGTGTTCTAAACAGTTTAAAAACAGTGCACATAAAAGCTTCTTTACAGAGATTGGGTAATTTTGATTGAAATAATGTCATCGCCCACCATTAGTACATGTACTCTATACTACGTGTGACAGACTAACATATCTAAATCAACTCACTTCAAGAGATGTCGAGTTATTCCATTAGTACTGAAAGTTATCAGTCCATTTCATATAAATGACTTTTGGAGATTTTAGCAAATTTGACAGTAACAGAACAAAAAAAAAACACCAGCTACTGCTTTTGGATGATTTAAACAGAGGTCTGGCCAAATTATTTCATAGAGCAAACAACTTCCTTCACAGCTCACACTGTAAAATGTAACATGTTTATTCATAATTTTGCTTAAAAAAAATAAATCTCTGGACTAACCAAACCAAGGAATTTTGACTTTGGAAAATGTTTACAGGGCAGATGTTGCTGCCTGGAACAACCTTTGAGTTCTTGAAGAAGTAAAAGTCACCGAGTACACAATGTTTCTCTTCTCTACTCAGCTTGAGGAATGAATCATTCCTGATGTGTCAGAAAACATGAGAACACAACAGACTTGCCTACTATTTTAAAAATAAATTGGTCCTTTGTAAGGGCCAAAGACATCGATAGGTAAGTATGAAGAGCTACCCAGTTTGCCATCAATCTGTGACTCAGTAATTAAATCTCAGGTTAATAGCATGCAACTAACAGATGCTACTTGTAGGCAGTTTAATGATTTCCAACATTGTTTATTGCACTGGTGTTACACACATGCAATGGAAATGCCACAACACAAGTTTGTTCTTTCTTAAAGGCTAATTAAAAAAAAAAAAAAAAGCAGCTTAAAATTGGTGCCTGTTCTTTCAGCTTTTTCCTTTTTTTCCCCCCTGTAGTGGATTTGAAAGGGAGCAAAGAAACACACTATAAAAGGTGATTTTATCTCAGAAAAACCTCATCCTCCATTTTTCAAATATTGACTGAAGATTAGTCTTTCATCAGCTTGAAGAATTATCTACACTACAGCTTTCAACATAATAATCAAGGGGAAATGCGAGCAACAGGAAACATTTAAAGAAAGATTTGTTGCTTACTACGTGCACTTTAAATGTGAACAGATTAAACAACTGATTTCTAACTGAAGTTAGGAAGCAAAGGTAAGCTGACGAAAATATAATGGATTTGTGATCAATCTGGAAAAAAAACACCCAGTAACTACAAAAAATTCTCTGACATTATTAAGTCTCCTACTCTAAATAACCAACAACACTTAAGTCAAGCAACCCATTTGATCTGCTGCTCTATTAGCAAGTGATGTGTTTATTCACCCACAATACAGAGCTCAGCAAAATAAAAATAATTGCAGGAAGAAGTTCCAGTCATTTGATGGGCTCTCCAATTTTCCAGCAGTAATGACGAGAAGTCCAACTAACAGAAATGTCACAATATTAAACAGAAATATCTGAACGCCAAAGCATAATAGGTAGCCAGCACAGAAATGATAAATGGTGTACGTACTCTGCTGCACCATTCCCTCTCCTCTACCACTATATTTAAAGTATAAATTAGAAGAAAATAAATGTCCATAAAGTATAGGACTACCAGCCTGTAATCCTCTGGGAGGAAAAAAAGCAAAAAGCTATCAACTACTACAATTCGACACTGATTAAGAGAGTGAATGTAGGGAAGATAATGCATACATCAAGAAGTAACAGCTCTCTTTTGCAAAGCCAAGTATAAGAATTTGTCATTGCTCAATACATACTTTTGCTCTTTCCATCTTCAAATGGGGAGAAAGGAAACAAATTTGCTAACCAACCTCAAGCAGCTCGGAAATTGATTTGTAATTCTGTGTATAACTGAACTGAAGCATACGTTCAATTAGATGTTCTGAAGCGACTACCCCATGTATTGCACTACTGTGTCTTTACTCAGCTCCAGAGTCCTGAAATGCCTTTACCCAAGCAATGTAAGGAGCTACATTATGGGGAATGGGGGAGCTGATGGAAACCAAGACTTTTGCCGGTTTTTACTGCAGAAGGGAGACTAGAACAGGAAAAGTCACGAAGAAAAATGAGCAACAAACTCATGACTCAAAAGCACAACTCAATAAAAACATATGGATTGTAGGTCATGCAGAATGACATAGCATGGGGCAGGGTAGAGAGGTCAGAGTTCGACATTCATCAGAAGGAAGAAGTGTCTGGGGGCTCCGAAAGGGCTGGCCAAAACCACAAGGGGCTGCTGTAGTGGACTTTTTCATGTCCTCTGAGACTCAGTGCTCTCTCTGGAAATAGCAGACATGCATTTAAATAAACCCCCAAGTTCTTACTGTAGGCATCCTGAAATATTCTTGAGGCAAACTCACAATCCACTGGGGAAATACACTTTTGCTGCCAGGACCAGGGCAGGTGGATCACGTAGCACCCCCACACAAAAGTGATACAAACCTCCAGCCTTAGAGACGTTTTAGTGCCGAGATCAAAATAGCTACCTCTCGACGGAGGATTCAAGACAGGGAGCTCAGCCAGGATTATGGCATGCAAGAAACTAAGTGTAAAGTAAATAAAAAGACTGACACCACCTGTGGCAGAAATAGGATCGGGTACAAATAGCAAACAATCTGGACAATTTGGAACATTTACAGTAAGAACATAGCTAAAGCAGTATATTCAGTTCTCTACTCATATATACACTTCCTGAAACCCTTTCAATGTCTTTGGTAAACAGTGTAATCCATTTATAATCCATTCAGTGAATCCGAGCAGGACAGCATAAGAGACATATTTCAAGCAACAGCACTTTCATTACGGAGTCAAATTTATCAAAAGATATGACATTTTATCAAATAACTTCTTATCATTTTTCTATTATCATGAACATTTCCTCAAGAAAGTAACTCAAAAAATATACAACAGTCATGTAAGTCTATCATTTTTGATAAGTCACGTGGAAATCTTACCAATTCTGTCTCGGCCGTTTATACTTTGTTAGTACTACATTAAATTCCTAGGGTACACACTATAAATAAAAATTTTTTTACTTACCTATCATATACATTGAGTAGCCAGTTAAGACATAAGTCTACACAAAGAGGAACATTCACCATGTCTTTGTGTTTTTCTTCAAGTCCACTGTAGATGGTAGTGAGACAGCCGATCACATCCTGGACACCAATCAGCTGGTCATTTTGACTCAACTTGTGCTGTCTGAAAACTTCACTTGTTGTGTTCAGGTCCAACAGGTCCACTAACAACACGGGATTTTGAAGAAAAAAAAAAAGGCACAAATATTTGTTAATCAGCATATTGTAGCAAACACTGTAATTATCCAATAAGTAGCTTTCAGTTAGTAACCGTTAGTGAAAAACTATTCTCTATTAGAATTCAGTAGCATTTTGGTACTATGCACTTAAAAAAAAAAAAGAATCAAAAGAACACTAACAGCATTAACTGTAACAGCATTACACCGCGCAGAACATTAAAAAAGATACTACAGTAGTCTGTGTAATTACAGGATCCTAACTTCAGATGTACATGCACTAGGAGCTCACTAGGCTTAGAGGGTTCTCTGCATTTAACATAAAGCAGAATCTCACTATATAATTATCACTTTTTACTGAATGCAAAGCAAAACAAATTCTTAGGTGGCAATGTCCTCTGAAATGCAGTAGGAATGTACCAAGGCCTGATTAACTGAACTAAATCAAGGCTTAAGAGAAAGCAGGGATGGACACAACTGACTGTTGTTTTCCAGAACACCAAATGGTACACTTCCACGAAAAACATTTTTGTGTCCTTTATTACAGCATGCTTTCTATAAGCAGCTGGTGATGCCATGGACACCCTACAGCTGATATGAGTTTTGCCCCCAAATGTGATTACAATTGTGAAAATCTGGGTTTTGCATGGTAAAAATAAAAAGCTGTCATAGAGCTCTCCTAATTCCATTTGCAAAACAAGGTGCAAAAGAGGAAACTTATTTTGGTGTAAAAAAAAGAAAGAATAAGGTAAATCAAAGGGTGGTATAATCTTCAGTGACTTTTTTTAACAGAAACTAGGACTTTAGCAAAAAAATAGTTGCAATATATCAGTATGGCTGCTACAGTGTATACAAAATGAAGTTGAATTATATTCTGAGCTCATACAAAGCTGTTTTTGGAGAGCCAGTAACACATTAATACCATAAATGTCATTCTCAAAGGAACTGAAACATGACAATCTCAGATGTGTTGTAAATCGCTCTGCACCAGTAACATTAAAGAAGGACCCTAGAAAGGCAGTTTCTGCAAATCAAGTAAATCCAGTGTGGAGCTGGAAAACAAGTACTGCAGAAAAAAAGCAGGAGCAAGACAACACTAACCATTATGAGCAATTCTGCCAGGAACTCAGAGACCATCTACCAAAAGAAGGTTACATTCCCAATCCCTTTTCCTCAGTCTACCCTTCCCAACATCACTGTAAAATGAGAAACAGTACCTCACAGCCCTTACTTTTTGTCTCCCTTGCTGACATCTGTACATTCTGTTCTAACCATACAGTATCAGACTTGCAGGGGGGTTACATTTGTTTGCTTTTTATTTTCTTTTTTTTTAATTTTTTCTCCCTAAAAGCCCATCTCTTGGGCTTGCAAACAAATGCTAGCCATGCGCTTGCCAAACAGGCAGACTGTTAATTGCAGCAAAACACCTTGCTACTAGTTTGACCTGAGGTAGCTAAAGTCTTTGGCAGTACACTGCAGCATAATCTTCTGCAGTAGCTGTAAAATACATAATATTTTTGAGGGGTGGAGGGAGGAGGTGAAGTCAGAACTATAACGTGTTGTTTTTGTAATATAGTTAATGGTAAGCTAAAAGCAGGTAAGGAGCTTCCTAAAACAGACTGACAGCACTGAAAACCTGCCCTTTTTAGAGCAAACTAAAACTTGGAATGCTTTGGAATGCCAGAAAGTTGTATCCTGCTTGGCTTGGTGTAACCACCCTTGCACTGAAATGGCAATTCACCAGACACTGCAGTAAGCCTGTGACTTCGTGTCGTGATCTGCTGGCATTAAGATCTCATATTCACATTTCTGCCAAAGGATTCTAGAGGGAACCGAGAGAAGTATTTTCAGTAATTTTATACTGAAAGGAAACTCCGCTGCTGTACTAATGCGAATTAAGCAAAGCTTACACTTTTGCATGACGCCATTCATGGAAAACAGAGGAAACTGCTTCCATCCCCACTTACTTCAGCATTCACCTGGCCGAATGAACTTTGGATACAGGCAGTTATCCTGCCATGGCAAGGTCTACCCACTAGCAGAGCTCCTGGATTGGGCTGGTGG
Source organism: Pterocles orientalis (assembly GCA_011057875.1). NCBI lineage: Eukaryota > Metazoa > Chordata > Aves > Pterocliformes > Pteroclidae > Pterocles > Pterocles orientalis. Next base: position 533,543 of record WKFP01014301.1, read on the forward strand.
AAAGAGGAATTATTTTCTCATTATATTTTCATTTCTGAAAGTTTTAAATTAAACTGTGTTTATGCAGATGGGTAAAATCTAACCTGAGACTCACATGTCGATGCAGGCATGAAGCCTACAGCACACAGCTTTTAGTGCATTTTTGCAGTACCATCCTGCACCCGCTCAAACGTGCTGAACAACCCATCCTGCTGTTAACCAACAAATGGACACAAGGGTCCTTCCTACAGCGAGGAGACTTTCCCAAAGGAAAACTATAAACAGAAACCACACCATTCAGCACAGTTCGAGCAGATGTGACTGTGACTCAGGAGCAAGTAATGACATGCAGCTGCTAATGGCAAATCTGAGGCTGCTGTAACCCCACAACAAACAGGCAGGCATTGCCATGGAGCTTTTGGATTAGGAAGACCTTGTGCACGATAGCAGTTCCTGCAAAACACTGGATAGCTGAGGGGAGTTTACACAGTCCTCACTTTTAGTCCGGTGTGCCTTAGCATTCATTCCTTAGCCTTGTGCAGTCGATATTCCTATTCAGCATTCTTAAATTTTATACATGGCTGTTTTGTTCCCTTTTTACCTTCCAGTACTATACTTCAGTATCTGGGGCAATATGATTTCTTGAAAATAAGCTAAAGTATGCTGCACAAGAATAAAATACTATAGTCAGGGCCCGGTGCTACATAGCTGTCCCATACAACTGCAATACAAGATATTCTCTCTGGACCTATTCTTCTTCTGCTACAGTGGGAAAGCGCTCTCAGCACATCTGCCTCACATAACCTAAGCCAGAGAAGCTTGTTCTTTCCAGCCTGCAACCCTCCTCAGCTTCCTGCAAAATAAATACACACAGGTAGACACACACATCTATTAGTCTCTGCAGGAATCTACCCTCCAAAAACCAGAACAAGATAAAAACTGACTCTACCTGCCCGCTTCTAAAGTGGGGTAGCGAGAGTGGGAGGGAATAACTTCCCCAGAATCATATTTTTTTGACACTTACTGAGGAAAGATTTAGATGTGAGACTCGGCATCAGCAAGTTTTCCAAAGTACGGTTCTCCAGTTACATCCTCCGGAACCTGCTTGCGTGGCACTAATACTGTGTTACCAGTCCTCACTGCAAAGTCAAAGTCTATCAGGTACAAGCGAGACTGTGCATCCTGCTTCAGCTCTGCCCTTGGCGTTCTCGCTAAACAGGCCTTTGCAGTTATACACACACTGCAGCTGTGACAGCAGTTTGTCACATTTTACAGTTTACAATGATCTCATTTTCTAGTGATTTGTTTTGACATTTTCTTTGCCTTAGCACATAAACCTTTCTGAAGCATTCTGTACCCAAACACTTTCAAAAACCATCCACAGGTAAAATTACAGGAAATGCAATGGAAGACTAAAGCACCTCAGACCAGAGAAAGAACGACACAGATGATGATTCTTTCCCTACCTTAAAACAAAACCACCACAAAAAAAAAGTCCAGAAAAGAATTCTAGATAGGGCTTAACCACTCTCTCCTTCCTCAGAAAGGAGGTGTCAGCACACGCTGTGTTTCGGCTATCTCAGCAATCAACCACCAGCCAGAAACAGGCTGAGAATTACCACACTGAAAGGGAATTTGACCTGTTCCCTGGCAAGAAATAATCTGCTAAACAAACAATGACAAGAGGAACAGTATGGATTATATTTTTGAAGGTGGCTTTAAAATTATGTGAGATCATGAGTTCCTGTTCATAGACATAAAATTCTTGTAGCTTTCAGTTTTGTGCATAATCTCTAATGGCTTTCTTAAAAACCCCATAATGTTGTGTTCTCACAATTTACACCAATCCTTGGTCAAAGAGTTTTTTGGTTGTTATTTCCCCGCATGAGACAGAGAGATGCAAGCAAACAGTTTCATAAATAACATGGCACATGTGATCTGTAGAGATGACAGTTTTACTCCTGGCTCTTTCAAATCGGAATATTCTCCTTATTTCTTACTACTTCCCTCTGTCCTCTTTCTACCTCCTTCCCTTGAAACTGAAGGCAATATTCACTTTGATAAGGGAATACATTTGAAATCTGTGAATGAGGAGAGCTAACCAGTGCAGTTATTACAGAAATTGATATACTTTGCTGTAAAAGCAAGAGCAGAAGGTATGATCCTCCTCAAAGCTTATTAGAGGTAATGAAAGTGAAGTTTGATCTAGACAGGCCACTAGACAATCTGCATGCCTGCCAGAAACAGGCAGCATGATTAGCATCCATCATGTGCAGGCTGTTTTTTCACTCTTCCCTGGGGAGCAGCACACACAAGAAGAATTTTAATTTGCTTTCAGGTTTCTTGCTTTGCTATTGGTTTTCAGGTACATGTTGATGCACAGTTTATGCCCCGCACTCTGATAAACAGAAAGCTCATAATGCTCTTCAGTCTTGCTGGGAGATGAAACTATAGCCTCGGGTAGGACCACAACTCTTGCACAGAGAAGCTCTAGGCTGTGCCAAAGAAAAAAAAAATCTTCTTCAGTACTATCAAATAACCTTTCAAAGGACAGGTTCTGCTTTTTTCCAAATGTAAGACCTTGAACCCAAGATCTCGAACTTGATTGGAAATTCTGTGAGAAGTTAGCACAGCATTTGAAGAAGTGGCAAGAGGTACTCCGAAGAGCCTGTGCTGTTGCACAGATGCACTCTAGTTTTCTGCAGTAGTGTCCTGGTTTCAGCTGGGACAGAGTTAACTTCCTCCACAGTAGCCAGTGAGAGGCTGTGTTTTGGATTTGTGCTGAGGAGGAGGCTGATCACATACTGATGTTTACAGTTGCTGCCAGGACAGTCAAGGACTTCCCAGCTTCTCTGCTGTGCCAGTGTCTGCAGGGGCAGGAGAAGCTGGGAGGGAGCACAGCCCCATTACTAGCCTCAGATTCAGCCTTAGGTTTAGGATTGAGACCCAAAACGGCCAATTGTGTATTCCATATCACGCACATCATGCCCAGTATATAGATGAGAATCTGTCCAAGAATTTGCTCTCTCTCTCTTTGGGTCAGCCCTCGCTCTGGGTAATCTCCCTCTCTTTCAGGGCAATCTCACTCTCTCGGCTGTCTCATGGTCTCTTGGATGCTCAGGCTCTTATATCTTTTGCAGGACTGCAGTTTTGGGACTCTCCCTGCTCTCAGGTCATTAGCTGGGAACAGGCTGAGCCTTGGTCTTTAGGTAGTGAGCAGCTGCACTTTGTATCACTCATTTATATAATTGTATATTTGTATGTATATATTATTGTTATCATTATTCTTTTCAGTTTTGTTGTAGTTTCATTATTAAATTGTTGTTATCTCAACCCACGAGTCTCTTCTCTCTGTACCCCTTTAATTCTCTCCCCAATCCCCAGGAAGTGGGGAGAGTGAGCGAGTGGCTGAATGGTATTTGTAGACACTAGCTGGGTTCAAAACCACAACAAGTAGCCAGCTACCATTTCAGGCACAGCTTCATTGGGTATAATGCATATCTGAAGTCCAGCCAAGAAGCTACTGCCAAGATCAGGCTGCTGTCATCTAGGCTGGACATAAAACTAACCACCTTGAGGGCAGAAAGGGACCCCTCTTTCTGCAACTCCTTTGCCTGCATCTTTAGGATGTCCTTCCTTCTGTTCCTATTCAGACTGCAATACTGTACACCCTTCAGGCCTGAAAAGTCCTTCCACAGCAAGGACTCCTGAGGTTAAGCAAGAAAATATTGTTAAATTTTGTAACATCTTTGTAACAGCTGTTGCCAAGACATTTCGAAAGGGGTAAAAACTGGGACCTTCACACTCATCCACAACCCACGTGTCCTTTCAAAATTGTCGTTTCCATTTTTTTTTCCACTTCGCCTAGTTTTCTTCCAGGTATATGTGTAGCTTTATGTATTTTATTTTCCATTCATAGCCCTAATCATTTTTAAAATCCACATCTTCACCATCTCAGCAATATAATTTTTTGCACTCCTTTCTTCTTCTACACCTTAATCTCCAGCTCTATGTTTCTGCTAGTTTTCTTCCATATACCCTCTCTTCTCTGCTTTCTCACAAAATCTCACTTCCTTTTAAGCTTTTTACCCTTTCAGTTATCTTCCCTGACTTCATGTGTCTTGCCCCTCTCTATAACCTAAGCAATTTCTGTATTATATCAAAATATTAGTCCAATCCCATTCTCTAAAACAAACACTAAGCAGCTACAAGCTAGCTCAGCTCCCCCAAGAAAGTAGCGTATTTCTTTTTCTCATCCTGATTCTCAAGAACAACGCAAAAATACCAGTGGCAAAATGACTCCAACAAGTACTCTTGAGCTCGCTTTGTACAGGAGACTCAGGCAAGAGCCCAGAGCGCCAGTGTGATACTTGCTGTGTGAATCAGAGGAGTCCTGATTCTGGAAGCCAGGACAAGACCTTCTGATCTATCAGTTCTGAGACTGATAAACTTTGAACACGGTAGTCACGCAACTCACCGTTGAATTAAACCATAATTGTGATGTAACGTCAAATGCTTTCTTAAAAAGCTATCAAATATAAACGAGAAAATTGGAGATGAAGAGAAAATTGGAGATACAGACATGAACCCTGGAAATTAAGTAGTCTGGACAGCTGAGCCTACTCAGTAGACACTTATCCTTTCCTGCTGATGAAATCTATGTGCTCTTCAGCATGGACTGCAACTGAATTATTAGATTGCTTAAGAACAATAAATGCCTACACAAGTCTCGGCAGAAGGACCACTATCCATATGAAATGCATGTTTGTTTCCTAACTCTAACCCTTCCCCACACCTCCAACATATACACACATACTATTACTCCAACAACAATAGCTTGTTTGTCAGAGTACCTTTTTGTGATTAAAATGTACAGCAATACCAACTACCCATAACTAGTTACACAGTTCTGTACCCATTCCCCTCACACTTTGGGCAGCCTGAACTCCTCTTTAACTGGAATTCACAGAGCAAGATATTATCTTTGTGAAGGAGGAATATTTTCAAAGTTACCTAGCAGTAATAAACACCAAAAAATGGAACAGAACTCCAATCTGAGTTTATGTGAAAGGTCAGGATTGTAAGCTCATTTCACACTGGTTTGTATCAAGAAAATGCAATAGTCGAGAGGTTCAATATATATTTTTCTATCACTTCTCAAAGTATTCTAAGTGGGCATACCATTTCAACTTACCTGCTGCATCACTTCGTTTTTCACTAATTGATTTTATTTATTTGCAATTATAAGACCTACTCTTGGGAATAATTCTTCCTGCCATTTTTTTGGCTGACAATTTGTCAAGGATGTATGCAGTTCCTTGTTAATCATTAAAGTCATCAGGCTTAAGCTGACCCTCCCTTCCCCAAGTACTGTTGAGAAACAGTTTGTCTCGAAGGCCAAACTCACAGCACAGTGCTTTCTGCAGTCTTCGGATTTTGATGGCCGTCCGGTAGGCGGAGAAGCGTACATTGTTCAAGTCAGCTGAAACAGCAGAAACAGAAAGGTGAGCAACCCTAAAAAGAGAATCCATAAATTTATTTACATATAAATTTTTATATTTTGGAAAAAGTCTGATATTCCTTCTGTTCTCTGCAATGAGTAATAGGATATATCAGATCAAATAAAAGAGAAGTTGGGACCTCCATCCAATCCACCCACAGAGAAAGCCTCCTGACTCTGACAGTCCAGGGCCTTCAGAGACTGGCACATCAGAAATCCTGGCACATGTAATACATACACATACAATAAAGTTTTACATACATATTATGCAGTGTTAAGTAGTTTCCAGGCAAGACATCAAATACAGTATGTTTCTCAAATAATTTACAACTCCATCAGACAACATACAAGAAACAGAGGGCACCAAAGGTCACAGTAACAGAGGAAAAAAAAGGCTTTTTAAGCCATAATTTCTATGCCACAACTTTGTACACAGTGCTTTGACGGGAACAGTCAGACCGCCATAAGCTCTATTTTAGAAACTGATGGGTGTAGTAACATTTTTCCTCATATAACAGTATTTTACCCTTTCGCTCCTTAGAAAGAGAGAGTTCACAATAAATGTAGATGTTAGCAGGGCACGTTGAACTAGTTGTACCATAAAATGGTCTAGCCTTTACTGATAGTGTAGCTGCTCTGACTTATTATAAAAATTAGTTCCCTGCTGACTGGCATCCTGCTTCATTGGATAATCCCTCGTGCATTTGAAAGAAATAAACAAGATACTGCATTAAAGCATAGATTTGGAGAATATTGTCCAGAAATAAAACTACTGAAAGGCAATAAACATGATGTGGATCAAGGCAGTAGGTTTCTTGCAAAGTGCGTCTCATTGCAAAGTGGGACATGCTCCATTACATGCAGTTCATGGCAAATCAGATGTGGTCAGGAGACAAATGCAGGCTTTTACTCATGGAATGAACATCGCATAATGGTTTATTTTAAGAAATGCACTCACCTAGGGACTGGAAGAGATCGGTCATTTTCGGATGATCCCAGCAGGTTGTCTGCGTCTCATGACTACAAAGGAATGAGGTAATCAAAGTTTCAGGCAACACACACACAATGCAAAGGACAAAAACGCAAAGATATTTGATTTTCTGTGTTTAAGTGTCAAGAAATCCCTAAGCTCTTTAATTAAAATACATGATTTATGCCACTCAACTCCACAAGGTTAGACAATAGCCCACTTATAGTTAACAGTATTTACGTTTGATCTTAAGTGTGATTGTATCAGTTGAACTCTGACCCTGAAGCTTCCTGCTGCTGTAGCACAATGAAAATATTTGTAAAAACACTTTTAAAATAAAAAGCATTGAGGTTTTATTTCAGACTTCATTGTGTATCTGAACACACGTAACAATTTTAAACTTCACCTGTAATGCATTTAATGGAAAGGCTGGTCACTCTTCACACACCCGATCAACAGGTATCTTCATTTAGGGGGTGTGTTCTACACTTGCGCTTGCAGAACAGAGATTCAATAGGCAGCATTGCTCAACCCACCATTCAACACTGCTGTTTCCATTCACCAAGATTTCAGATACGCAGCCACAGGGGTCAAAATGTGTATTATGACAGGTCTACTGAAATCTCATATTCCCTTCTGCAAGGCACGTTTACTTGTGTTTCTCAATATTAACTGCTGGAATGATTGCACATTCTTGTCTCACAAAGTATTTACGTTTTAAGTAGATTAGTGAGAAAATTAGAGATGTGTTAAAAAAATCATAGCACTCCCTTTAAAAGTTAATAATGAAAATGAAATCATGCTAGGTTAGCAAATCTAACAATAACGAGCATAGAAAATAACTTATTTCACCTTTGTTTCTATTTAAAAATTGCTAGTGAATGCACAGTTTTTTCCCCATATAGGTGTACTCAGTTGTAAATAAAATGACTTTAAATGGCACTTTGCCCTTAAATACAGTGGACTGTATCTTCAGTTGGTATAAACGGCTGTACCTCAGTGGGTGCACAATAATTTATCATCACTGATTTTTTTTTTTTCATCCCTATTGAGGAACCAACCAAGAATTAACTCCTTTATGCTAAGTGATGTAAAAAAATGGGATAGAAGATCCCTGCTCAAAGAGCTATAGAGACAGGACAGGTACCACAAAGGCAAGGCAGGCTCCAAAGTGCTGAGGCCCCTTCTTTACCACCTCTCTCAAGACACACTACTGGAAACTGTATGCATTGGGTCTCTGCATATGGCATACGATCCCCACTTTGCATTCTGTACACCAATGTGACCTTTCCAGCTTTGAGCCTGGTCTAGGTCTCCAGAGTCACCTTCTCTCTGTCATCAGCCTTAACTCTCTCTGTCACGGGGCTCATTTATATACCTGGCACAATCACAACTTTGGGAGGTGTTTTTCAAGGAAGTTCATAGACAAAATAAGTATTTTCTATTAATACAGTAGCTATACATCCTCTTTTCCTTCTTTGTGATTATTACCTAACAGACAACTGAAAGGAGGGAAAAGCCCTGAATGTGATAACATTTAAACAAGAGAGATTTACACAACATGCAGTCAAACCAACATCTTCTGTTAGACCTTGACTGACTCTCAAATACCATAGTAAACCCTCCCCAATTCAGAAGAACACTGAAGTACATCTTTACATCTGAACACAATTTTCCTGAACTAGAACTTTTATTTGGTTTCAGTTTGACAATAATACCAAGGCTCTGATATGCTGAACTCCAAAGCCAGGACATACCAGTATCCAAATCAATGGGTTTGCAGTTTCTAGGCAGACACTTTTAAAATAGCACTATGTTTATCCTTGTACAGAAAAGTCATTTCAAAAACAAGTAGCTTGACAATAACTTCCCTGGAAGGGACACACCAATAAATCATCACGAAGCCATCAACAACAAAAGAGGATGTATCTGGATTTGGTGCTGTGCCAAGGTAAAGGCAATTGACCGTCCAGCATTCTCAGAAACCCTGGTGTAAAAAAATCTTACAGGATATAGAAAGAAGAACACACACATCTTCAGCAAACAGGAACAGAAAATTGAATATAATGGTTGATACTGACCAACTTGTGTAATAACCTCAAAACCAGTCCTGAAGCTGCCAAATATCTGCACTATCATGTTAAGCATGTTGACCATTTAGAATTGATTTCTGTTGACAAAACCCATTGCAGCTGCCCACAGATATGGATTCAATATGTAATCAGTTTAATAAAGCACATTTTAAGGAAATTGCCTTATCTCAACTCTCCTGACCAAGAAATACCCTTCCCACCCCCACAAACAAACAAACAAAACCCCAAACCCCCCAAGACTGGTGATTTTACTGTCAACATCATAAGTGAAAAGGATCTCTTAGGATTTCCTGAGACAAGACTCAACTAAAACACCTTCACGCTTCTATGTTAAAAGTAAAGGTAGGTGGCAGTACTGTGACAAACTTTAAATATATATAAATACATTTCACTCTATTTTAAATGCTGAAGTATTAGTGCAAATACTGCATGTAAACATCATCCACTTTACCTGAGTCAAATACCATTTACTGCCTTAGAAACTATCATGATAAAACTAGCCACAACAGTAGGAACTCCCTGAATCACAGCCTTTGTTTCTCAGCCCACCATTTTCTGGCATTAAAAAAACACGTTTCCATGAAGAAAACCATTTTCTACTTGGGGGGTGCTGCAGAAGTGCAAAGGTTTATTAGCAGCAAATGCCTCTCTATAGAAACAAAAATGGATCGATAGCAGGAATTCATTTGAAACTCTTCTTTTCTGGTAACAAATTGTTAAATTTTGCTAGGTCCGGAGTCCTTTTCTCTTTTTTTAATTACAGAAGGTGCATGCAGTTGTGCCAGCCTCATCTCAAAACACCTAGCAAGAAACCACCCGTAACAGCTGAGTGATCCTGTACACGGAATCAGCAGAGAAGAAGAATGGGCACAGAGAGAGTGTATCACTGACTCAACAGTCCCTTCAGGTCAAAGCAGGCAGCAACTCCACTGCCGCAGGCAGTGCCGCTACCACCACCAAGTATATCCCACAGACAGGCTTCATTTCCAAGACAGAAGACACCAAAGCCAAACTACACTGGACAGAGCTGAGGAAAAACAAAAAGGTAACTGTAAAGTTAAAAAGAGCTCTAAAAAACGGGGAGAGGGGAGGAATCAGTCTCAACGGCAACATTTCTTAAAGCAAAGTCTTGTTTGACAACAATTTCATAATATGCAGGGACTTTTACGTGCGCACGAACTGATTTTCACAGGAAGAAAAAAAAATGGGTGTGCAGATAACCTTCCTATGCTACAAAAGTGTCAGAGAAAGGAATAATTTTATTACGCACTCCTAACAGGAGGCATGCAAGATAAAGTGCTTTCTGGTGATTTGGTTTGTAAAGCAGGGCTTTGAAATAAGATCCATCTTTCTCTGCTGTAGCTACAGTAGTTTTTGTGTTATTGAAGAAAGACTACCACAAGCAGATCCAGCACCGAGAAGTGTGCTCAGAAACATACAGTACTGGATGTCTGTAACAGATGAGACAGACTTGACAAAACTGGTCTTTCTGACCAGGACCTTGTAGCTTCTTTTTATGCAAGTGCATAAAATAGCAACCTATTCTAAAATATGCTCCACACTAGATACAACTGCCTCTCAGTTACTGTCCAGTGAGTAAAAGCAGACTTGGATGTTTCCCTGCTTCTCTAATACCTTGCCTAGTAAATGCAAATAATATACAAGACAAGAACAAGAAAATTGATAAACAAAAGATTGTACACTTTTTTTGCATGTATTTTACATGTATACGCGAAGGATGTCAACTTTAGAGCAAAAGAGCAGAAGCTGCTAAACTGCTAACTAGAGTTGGTAAACAAGGTAAGCAACTAAAGCAGGATAAAATTCACCCACAGCATTGCTCCAGTTATTTTCTGAAGATTTCCACGCAAAAATGATTTTACTACATTGCAAAGAGAGCTCCAACTTGACTCCTCTGGAGGCCATAACTTCTGGTAAGTCCCAGAAGGTAATTAGGTAGAATTGAACAGATTATCCTCACCAGAGACACAACAGGAGGTCTTCAGAAAATTCAGCCCTGCTAGCAACTATCCGCTAAGAATATGAAGAAATGGCTTTTTCTGTATTTTTCTAGAGAAAACAACGTGTAACCCCCAATGATGGAAAACTAAGCCTGCAGAGAAGCTAATGGAAATCTAAATTTGGAATGATGCTGAAGTTAGATGGAAAAACATTAATTTTACATAAGAACTTGTGAAAATACATGAGAAGTTTATAATTTCCAGTCATCAACTTCCGAAAAGACTCAAAACAAGCATTTAATCAAGAGCAGACTCTACAGAGTCCTCCCTCTCTGTTGCAGCTACAGTGGCGGTTCCATCTCAGGTCTGCTCGTGCCAAGGAGCACCTTCTCTCACAAGTACTCCAACAGCTTCAGGAAGAACTGCTTGTGGAGTGAGGTGGTATTTACTTTGCGTGAAAGTGAACAGTTGGGCTCATCATTCATCTTGCACATAGATGGCAGTGGATAAAAAGAACTTTGCAAGGTGTACAGGAGCTGAAGTGACAAGATTTCATTCTGCAGAATGGATGGCGTTATGACAGAAGTGAGCTGGTCTACAGGACAGTAACACAAGTGGTGTGAACATGTTACATCTTCCCGTGTGGATTAGTCAGAGAAGAATTTAAAGTGTTTCACTGACTGAGCCACATGAGATTTCATTCAGCGGGTTTTTTGGGTTGGGTTTTTTTTGGGCGGTTTTTTTTTGTTAGTTTTTTCTTGGTTTTGGGGGTTTTTTTTTGTTAGTATCAAAAGACTAACCTATTCAGAGAAAGAGTCTCCTAGGTTTCTTCTGCCAAAACTTACTGACACAATATAAGCCATGCAGCAAAATATGCACCCCTGAATAGATTACATGACAAAACAATGTTATCTAAAAAGTCTAAATGCATTTGTGTAAATGTCTCTACCAGTAAACATAATCACACAGTATCCAAAATTTTAAAACCTACATATTAATGTAGTGCTCTAAAGCTTAAGTGACAAACATTTACCCTTACAATCTGTTTCTTATCCATTATGCTTGCTGTCAGCTTTCTAATTATAATTGGCAAAGATAATCCTTGTGAAAAACACTTCCTGGTTGTAAATAAAGAGCTGAGAAACAGTTGGCGTGGCACTTAACTTCTGATCTGTAGAAATAAGAGAACAGTCCTGTTGAAAGGAATGGAGGAAGTTATACATCTCCAGGTGTTTCAAGCTGCCCATGCAGTTGTAGAAAAAAAAAAAATCAATTTGTTTTTTTTCAGCTTTTTGTCTACAAGAAAGAAAACCAGAGATGAGTTTGTGGGTTTTTTTATCATTTCTTGGTACAGACAAGGCCTATGTCAGTGTTGATAATCACTGACAAACACCACAAGAGCAGACAGTGAAACAGTACTCTGGCATTACGTTAAGTAGCTTTCTGTTCCTGTAGTCACTTGCACAAAATTTTAACTGAAATCAGGATCTTTACTCATCACTAATGAATCAACAGCACTTAGAACTCTGACTTCCCTGCCCTTGCCAAATTTCAAATGGCATAATAACATTCCTACTTATAATATGTCATGGTGTTTTATCTAAATAAGACAGGGCCACAGCACTGGTGGATAGAGGAAGGGCAACTGACATCATCTACCTGGACTTGTGCAAAGCCTTTGACACAGTCCCACATGACATCCTTGTCTCTAAGTTGCAGGGACATGGATTTGAGGGATGGACCACTCGCTGGATAAGGAATCGGCTAGACGGCCGCACTCAGAGAGTTGTGGTCAATGGCTCAATGTCCAAGTGGAGACCGGTAACAAGTGGTGTTCCACAGAGGTCGGTACTGGGACCAGTGCTGTTTAACATCTTTGTTGGAGACATGGACAGTAGGACGGAATGCACCCTCAGCAAGTTTGCCGATGACACCAAGCTGTGTGGTGTGGTGGACATGCTGGAGGGAAGGGATGCCATCCAGAGGGACCTGGACAGGCTGAAGAGGTGGGCCAATGCAAACCTCATGAAATTTAACAAGGCCAAGTGCAAGGTCCTGCACATGGGTCGAGGCAATCCCAAGCACAAATACAGGCTGGGCGGAGAGTGGTTAGAGAGCAGCTCTGAGGAAAAGGACTTGGGGGTGTTGGTGAATGAGAAGCTGAACATGAGCCAGCAGTGTGCGCTTGCAGCGCAGAAACCAACCGTGTCCTGGGGTGCATCAAGAGAAGCATTAGCAGCAGGTCAAGGGAGGTGATTCTCCCCCTCTACTCTGCTCTCGTGAGACCCCACCTGGAGTACTGTGTTCAGATGTGGGGCCCCCAACATAAAAAAGACATGGACCTGTTGGAGAGAGTCCAGAGGAGAGCCACAAAATTAATCAGAGGGCTGGAGCACCTCCCCTATGAGGACAGGCTGAGAGAGTTGGGGTTGTTCAGCCTGGAGAAGAGAAGGCTCCGAGGAGACCTTATAGCAGCCTTCCAGTACATGAAGGGGGCTACAGGAGAGATGGGGAGGCACTCTTCATCAGGGAGTGTAGTGAGAGGACAAAGGGTAACACGTATAAGCTGAAAGAGGGCAGATTTAGATTAGATATTAGGAAGAAATTTTTCCTGTGAGGGTGGTGAGGCAGTGGAACAGGTTGCCCAGAGAAGCTGTGGATGCCCCATCCCTGGAGGTGTTCAAGGCCAGGCTGGATGAGGCTCAAAATATAAATTGATTATATATGATAAATTTATATACAGATATTTTCAGATCCCTCCAGAGAAAATGTACTGCTGTATTTCTTTAATAGAAAACAAAAACCAGCACAGGAACTGGTTACTGAAGAAACTCTCAAAACCTGAAACTTGTATTATCGCTTTCCGCAAATCGTATTTTATTTTGCCTTCTAACAGAAATACTTTTTAATTAGGGACATAACTCAGACAAGAAAACAAGTTTCCCAGCTCCATTAGTTTTCCCCCATACAGGCATAAACTAAACATCAGGAAAGACTTCATTAAGAGTCTTGAAAAAACACAGAGAAGCAGAAAGCATTTTATTCCTGCCCTGCATAAAGTCAAACATGATATAGGAGATGATAAAATGGGATTTTTAAGATGTTGGTGATGCCAGTCTCTTTGTAGGATTACAGAAAAGTAACCAGGGTGACTATGGAGTTTGATATTGATGATCAACGTAATGAGTACACCAAGAAACTGCTCTCTCTATGCAATGCCCTGCATGAGATTAAACTCACTGTGACCCTTTCTGTATTACCCTTTCGTTTCTTCTGCACAGTACAAATATCTAATTTATAGCATTGAAAGGTACACAGCCGAAGAAGACTTAAATCACAAAGAGTAACAGTGAGAAATGCTAGAATAATTGTTTTCCGCACATTTCTTTCAGTTTGTGTATTCCTCAAAGATGTTTAATGATCATACATTGTGTCTCCTCTATTCTCCTGTTTCTTTTTAGAATATTTTTATTGAAGCACTGTGTAATATAGGCTTTATTTTTTTCATATTCTGCTAGGGGTGAAGCATGTATTATTTGTACAATTCAAATAGTTAGAAATTAACAGCAGAAAACTCTCCTTATTAAATCTCAAACCTTTGCAAGCCACCATACGAAATATGTATTCAACAGCAAGCTTGCCAAACCTTTTGTCCAAACTTCACACTTTTATTACCAAAAGTGGATTACTAAATACTGTGCCTGCTGTGCTGCATCCATACTGTTCATTAGTCCTGCTCTCTTTTACAAAGTATGAAAGGCTAAGCTTTTTTCTTTTTTAACAGCATTGAGATTTTACAGATTCAGGTTTTAATTGATTAAAATCTACTGCAACAGAAGAGACCCAGACTACAGAAATACATGGAAATTGAATGAAATTTTTGAAGGAAAAAAGCAAACAGGAAGCAAAAAGGACTAAAAATCCCATCAAGAAAGGCAAAGCCACTTGGCAAATTTGGTTTACATAAGACAATTCAAGAGGAGGAAAGAGACAGGCTAGACCATGCCCGTAGATTCAGTTCAAGCAAATATCTGCCATAGCCCAGAGCACACACACCTTGATAAACTTGGGCTCAATAAATCATAAATCCTTCTTCCAGCCAAGCAGAATAGTCACTCTTTTCCAAAATGCCCCAAACCCAGACTGCCTCTGTCTTAACTTATGGGTCAGAGGAGTCTGTACACTGGCTTTTTCATCTGTCACACGCTTCTGTCACAACCCCAGAAAGGGTGGACATACTAATCATTAGTAAATGGGGTGGGGAGAACAAACTGCCCTCCAAAGCCACCATGGTGTCCTGGCACACTGAGGAACTCTTTCCCTGAGACACTTCTCTCTATGCACGTAAGAGCAAGTTACCTCCTGCCATCAGGAAACAAACAGAATAAATGCTGCTCATCTGAAAATGCAGGTGTCTTGCATCATTTTGACATTCTCTTTACAGATTCATTGCTACCTGAAGTGCTCCCTCCTGCCTTCTCAGACGCAGTTCCCTCACTTTTTTCAAACTCCATTCAAAATGTGCAATAAAACTGCAAAGAGTGCAGTATTATTGTTTAAATACTAATCTTAACAGAGGTACAACTGCATCATCATCTACAGCTGTGTCACTTCTGAATATTTTACATTTCTCATTCAAGGACACTCACAAAAAGCAACTGAAATGAATTAAAGTTATGAATTTATGGTGTATGTTCTTATTCAGAACTAAAGTAGCCTGACTTCAATTAGAATTCATTTCCCTTTCAAAATTAATTCAAAATAATTCTCATTTCCAGCCACCAGTCATGCTTTTATTCTGCTGCTTCTGCTGTTTTTCTTCCTCATTCTATAAAGTTTACAACTGGTACCTTAAAGTTTCTCTTTGAACATACAAGTCCTGCTATAAAAACAGTAAATATAATTACTCACAAATGGAAGAATTATTGAGACTCATCATAACTGTTCTTTCCACTCATGTCACCTTTTCACCAAAGGCACCTCATTCAAAGAGGTTAGTACAGTTCAACAAAAAATAAAATTAACTTAATCCTTGCCTCTTTCCCAGAATGTCTTTCTATATAAACAACCACCACTAAATCCTGTTGACTGTTCTCTTGAATTGTACTACAAAAGCTCATTTAATCACTCCAGTCTAATAAATTTTGAATCAGCATTGTTTTCCTCTCTTCTTTAAACTATATCTGAAATTAGGGAAGAAAGGAAGATTTAAAAGAATATTTAAAGCTCAGAGTAGTCTCTTGCCTGATCATACCACAGCAAATGAAGTTCAGAATCAGCTCTTTTCTGCTTTATTTTCCACAACTCTGAGTTTTATTTAGCTGCTGCTGCCAACATTGAAGTTTATGTCAGTAAGCAATAAGAAATTAAGGAAACTGCCAAGGTTAGTCTGCCTGTCAGACTGTGGAGCTACTGAACCTCAGTATTTCTCCACAAGCCTTTGAAAATAAATACATGCTACCAGTTACACATAACACATCACTCTTCTCTTTCAAGACACAAGAATCAAGTCATGGTTTCAGCAGCATCTATCATGTTGAAAGCAGGGAAAGATTACTGGAAAAGTCATCTTTGAGATGCAGTAGTTAATCCTGTTGCCTTCATTTAAACCATCCTCAGAATAAACCAGTGGTCTCTGCTTCTATAAAAACTTTTACCCTCAGAGAACTTGACCTATACTTCTGCCCCCTTATCAAACTTCCTGTTTATTAAAACGATTTCTGGGAGGTGCTGGGGTTTGTTTCTCAGTCCTGACTGGCTTCATTGCCCATGTTCTCTAGGGCAGCCAACATGCTACTATCAGAGCACGCCCACAGTATCAGCAGCTACTTCGTCACCAAGTTGTGTGCTTGCAAGTTTGCACCTACTGCAGGTACTGGAAAGACTTTCTTCTGAACTAGTCCCAATAAAAAGATTTCTGAACAACTGAACTCTGGCTCATGTGGGGTAAGGGAGATGCCCAGAAACTCAAAAAAAATGTTATGAAGAATGAAAAAAGGATATGCATATGAAACATTCAAGTTAAAAATCTTATCTTTGCTCAGCACAAATCAGAAGCTTTAATCTTAGTCTGTTCCACCTGTTGTGGTGGTAGGGGTATCCATCCTATCTCTGTCCTCCAACTCTGAATGTACCCAGGAGTTCCACAGACCTCTCCACAGGCCAACTTGCACCCAGTAAACACTCCCAATTTCAGCTACCAACACTGATCAGGTAGAGCAGGAATGTGAAATACCATCTTTCAATGCTCACTAAGGACATACCCATAAGAAAGAAAAGAATAGAAAAAAAAAAAAAGACTGTTTCAGGTTAGTTTACCTCTTGCTCTCTGATACTTGAGCATTTTCTTTGAATTTCTGCTGTAGGTGTGATCATTTTAATTGCACTGCTGCCCGAGTCGGGCAGTCAGGGTGCCTCCACATCCAGCCTCTGCCCTCTCCTCTTCCACTCAAGGCTGAGGGAGGACCTTCTCTTCCAGCATGTCACAGCTTTCTGTTGCTTCCTGCAAAGCCTTTCAGCAGAGGGGCAAATGCTTCCATAGAGAATTCAAGGATCTTTACAGGATTTTTTCCTTTTTCTAGTTACTCACTCAGATCCTTCAAAAAGCTAGTCTTCATATCATAGGTTTAAAAATAACAGTCATACCTCAAGAATGATGACAACAGGTTTATCAACATAGATTTACCATTGCCAGCCTTTCAAAGTCTCAAGCACTCATAAATTCTTTGAAGCATAAAATATTGCTCTCAGATTTATGACAAAGCCATATGCAATGGGATAAAGTCCTTACTCATGTTCTTTTAAGATGAATTATCTGCAGGTCTAATTCACAGTCACCCTACAGACTTAAAAAAAAAAACCCACAACTTACTTTTTTTCCAAACTCAAACTGATAACACTTTAACATAGATTTCCTTCAGCCTAAATGAACTACTCTGGGTCTGGCTTACTATACACTGTACTTTCTCAAAATTTTATTTACCTCTCTGGCAAAAAGCTATCCTTCTCTCAAAGCTGCAAAAGAGTACATAAATAAATGCTGATGGAATAAGAAAACTCAAGTTAAGGATTGCTCCAATCACACATCAAAATCTCCATACCTAAGTATTTCTTAATATTTTCAAAATAACTATTCCAGCCATTCCTCTTGGTAACCGAGGTATTTGTACAATTTTTGTCAACATTTACATTAATTTTACATTTATACGGACATCAGGCACTGTAAAAACTTCCAGTAAATAAAGAAAATGACAGAAGGACACCCAACACGTGCCTATTTCCAAAGGAATTATGCATGAAATCGTGAACGGGCTCTACAGATATTAGCCATCACTGTTCTGCTATAGGTTACAAACTTTGCATTTTTAAATATATTATGTATTCAGCTTTTTTTTCCTTTACAGTTTATACTCTGGATGAGCCACTACAGTATTCCCCTGGACTGTCGCTGCTGTTTCCTATCTGTTTCAGTGGGGTTTTTAAATTAGGGATTGTCATTGATTTCTTTTTACGTATTTATAAATTATGCAAAGCAATAAACATGAAAATATATAGTATATAGAGCATAACACTATGTAGAGAAACTCTTGATAACATTTCTGGTTACTACTTAGCACCTATGTTTTTCTGCCAGGTTATGGTGATACACCCTCTATTACACTTAAGGAAGAAAGAATCAAGGCAAACTTACTTGATGTAATAGGGCACTTTGTTATGTGAAACAGATCTCTGCCATGGAAACTGTACAGAAGCTGAGAAAATAAAGAGAAGGTATTACTAGAAAGCACCTGTTAAATAAAAAAAAAATGCAACTATCTTTATATTACAATTAAAACAGTCATAATAAATTAAATGGGAACAATTAAAAGTTCCCAGGCAACATTCAGTAATTAGAAACAGCTAGAGAAAACTACAACAATCTATCAAGATGATTCTAGGCATCTATTTGATGCCAAGCTGGAAATGAAACAAATGTGGTGATTTTACTTCAAAGATGGATAATAAATTCTAAGCAGGCAAGCTATCCATCCAGAGAAAATGGAGACACTCATTTTCCTACCTCCATAGAAGTATTATCAGTTTAAAATTTGAAAATAAATGCTTCCCTCTACTATAATTAATGCTCTGCAACAGAACAAAAAGGAGAAATATAAACCTTATTTTTCTTAGTTACAACCCTTAGCTCCCATTTGCAACTCAAATTGCTTAACACTGACCAACAAAAAGGATATTAAAACCTGTCTTTGCACTCCTTGCTCTAATCTTTGCAGAATTTATACAAGTCTGATACATCAAGAGATATCATCCATAACATCAAGAAGCCTTCTGCACACTGAGTCGCAAAAGGCACAAAGTAATACATGACACTACAATTCTGCTTATCTAAAGATCCCAGAAGATAAAAGGGGATAAAGTGTCGAGGCCAACAGGACTGCTACTGCACAACTTAAAAGTAGCTATTTACTGAAGAACCGTAGGTACTTATATGTCCTACCAGAAATTACCACAGTCGCCCCTGCTTAATTAGGGTTTTATCATAGAAGAAACTTACTTCACTTGATCCACCACAGGAGCAGAGATTGAAAGACCAAGTAGGAATAACTGATCATCACATTGGGATGAATTTATACTGTACACAGACGCCAACACTTCCAAGACAGAGTGCCTACTCTGAGATGTGTACACCCTTGTTTAAAAACCTAGCAAAACGAGACACAGCTCTGATCCACATTGGATCACATCTCAAGTAATTAAACTCTCAATGTAATTTTCTGTAAGCATGGCCTACTTTAGAGCTCATTCCTCTTTGAAAAAAAAAACAACAAACAACATTTGCAAGTAGCTCTGTCCTCTTCCCCAAGACCTCTCAAGGCTGTAGCAAGGACTTACAAGCCATGTAAGCCCCACAGGCTGGTGCTGCTGCAGAGAGGCAGCTCTCACCCTGCTCCCAGCCAGCTGTTCCCTGGGCAGGTTGATGGCTGTGACCTCTTCCTGGACCACACCAAATTTCATGGCTTATCATTTAAGAAACATTAATTTACTGAAACACAGATTAACTGGGAAGAATATTTGGGAAACTACAAGAACCAAGTTAACCACATTATTCACTGGGAAAAATAGAGACAATTCTATATCATTATTTAAAGAAGAAAATAACATTTTCAATTCAATTTCAATTAAACATTTACAACTCTTAAAAAAAAAAAAGAAATCAACCAAACAGGTGAAGGTGGCCATCTGCTTTAGAGTTACAATGGGGCACTTGTGGTGGCTCCAGTACTGCTACCCTAATCATGTCAGCTAACTAAAGAAAAATCTCACCACAGTTTGCTTAGGTGCGATTTATGTGCTATGAGAGACT
>WKFP01014301.1:563802-587296 GCA_011057875.1 Pterocles orientalis
GTTAACCACATTATTCACTGGGAAAAATAGAGACAATTCTATATCATTATTTAAAGAAGAAAATAACATTTTCAATTCAATTTCAATTAAACATTTACAACTCTTAAAAAAAAAAAAGAAATCAACCAAACAGGTGAAGGTGGCCATCTGCTTTAGAGTTACAATGGGGCACTTGTGGTGGCTCCAGTACTGCTACCCTAATCATGTCAGCTAACTAAAGAAAAATCTCACCACAGTTTGCTTAGGTGCGATTTATGTGCTATGAGAGACTTCTGATTTTCTGTGCTGACAGACACAGGCTATTCGTTAGGGAACATGTGCAGTCAGTGCTCCAGGGATGTTCACGGACTCCTCTAAGCAAGCATACAAGAAACACAACGGAGAGGAGGGGATCTTGGGCCTTGGAAAATAAATTACTCAAAAACCAAGCTATTGTTTCTAAGGCAGGAGACAGCAAAACAATCTTTTTGCAAGGAATAACAGATCATAAGGATTATCCATCTTTATCTGTATTAGGGGTGTGTGAAATTTACTGATCAGTAACTAACTTGCAGGAAGCTTACTTTACATCTCAAAAGCACTGAAAAAAAAGAGCAAGAAAATTCTGCCTAACACTGATGGGAGGGGAAAAATAGCTCAGCAAAGAGAGGCATCCTAGATTGCAGTGGCCTACTAATACTGCTTTACCTCCACCGCCTGCTGCAGGACATTTTAGGAAGGGCCAATGTCATTATTCCCTTGTCTTCAAAAATATTCTGAAATAGTTTCTTAGTGATGGTCTGCATGAATTCATGTAATTGGTGTCCCAAGAACTCCAACAGCACTGTGCCTTTTAAGTAGAGAAACGTTACTAGCCCCTATAGAGGTAAAATAATTGGATTAAGGGGGCTGGAATCATGGCACTAGATAATCTCATCTAGGCTGCCTTTCCTGTGAAAGGTAGGATCAGATGATCTTTTCAAGTCCCTTCCAGCCTAAGCTATTCTGTGATTTTATGACTCTGATGAACAGGTAGAAATAGGTGTCTTGGCAGCAGAAATTGCTGATTAAATGACAGCTAGGAGCTAATCAGCTGAAAATGGTCTCATGGCAGGCTATGGTTTCTTGTAAGGGTTTGGAGGAAGAGTAACAGGTAGGTGAGCTAAATTTAAAATAGCTGCTGTCAAATAAGCACAGATAAAAACCTCCCCTCTAATTTGGAAGTGCAACTTCGGAGATAAACATTTGCACAAGCCATACATAGCATAATCTCAGTTTTAGGAGTTTGAGGTTATTTTGTTCAGACTAGTGCTCTACTTGTTCCTCACAGTTAGAAATTATTTATGGCTGCTAAAAAGGTTTCAAGAATTTTATTTAGAAAACATATTATTTCAACCTGTTAGGATGAAACCTTCACTTTTCCAGATTTAATGATTTTTTTTTGTTACTTTCCTTTTCAAGTTACTGTCCCTGATTTTCGTGTAACAGGCTTTATATAAAGTTGTAGGTATTAAGTTCTGTAACTCTGTCTAGAGCTCTTAAAACAGATAGTTTTAAGAAGTTTTTGCTGTAGTTTGTCTTTAACAAAAAATTTAAATGGATAATTGCATATTATTTAGTTTTGCAGAACTGTGGTACTTGGCTATAGCTCTTTGCAGTATCTACCAACATGCTTTCTGGAAACTTTTCCTTCTTGACTTTTGTATGTAACATAAACCAGATGTCCCCTTAAGCCTGGAGAAAATGCCCTAAGCAAGGCTGACACATGCTGATAGTCTCTTTGGACATAATTCTGTGGATGTTTTATCCATCCACAAAGCCAGTTCACCAGTCAGTCCTGCGAATACTATTATTTGCTGTGGTATGCTGCAAGTCCAATCAAGGTAATTATCCAGGTCAAGGCAAAACAAAATCAGCCAACCTTGCCTTGCAGGCTTCTGTGTTTTACATGTGGACTCTTTCACCGATAGTTTTTCTTCCCCCAGATCAGTCACCTAAACACTTTCATTTTTTATTACACAGACTAGGTTGACTACTCTCCCAATCAGTTAATCCGCCGTTTTTCAACAGTGCCAAAGGCACCACTCTATCTATATTTTTTAACAAAGTATTACAGAAGTACTGTCCAGATCAAGGCTACAAGTTTGAGATTGGAAGGGCTGTGGCAACACTATGCAATACTTCTAATGGGGTTTAAAAAAATAAAACAAACCACTTACTTTTAAAGTTGTTTGTTTGTTCTGCCATTAAAAAAAAAATGACAAAGCAGCTCCAGGAATCATCACTTTGGGTAACAACTGTCATATTTTAAATACACCACACCTTGTTTACTATGACATTTACTGAAAAACTAGTTGTCAATTTAGAATAAGAACATGGTTGTCACATAACTCAAAAAGAAATCAAGATTCATTTATTGTTTTAAATTATATTAGCTGTTTAACTATACAGTGACATACAGCACTTGAGAATCTCTGGGACAAAGCTCATTTTTATGTTCTCAACTCCTGCAATAATTTTATCTTTGATATTGAAGCCCTCAGTTAAAAACCAGAGCTAATTAGGCTAATACATTTTTATCATGAGCTCTGATGATGGCAGGTAGTCTAGAACGTAAGAAAATCAGCACGGATCTTGATATCACAATCTATCTATCAGTAACAAATAAGTCAAATGAGAATGAGGGAGCAGAAACATCTGCTTTTGCCCTCAGTATATGGGATATTGTAGGCTTACATCTCAAAAACTTTAACTAAATTGAAAAAGATGCAAGGATGGGTCTCAAGAGAAAGTGATGCAGGTTTGCTTTCCCCACCTCTTTATCTGTAGTTCCAGGAATATATGACGTAAAACCTTTAACAAAAAAAAAAATTCCAAGCAGCTCTTTGTGTCATCCCAGCAAGTACGAAAGTGAAAGGAAACTGAGGAAAAAGGTAGCAGGGGATGAGAAGGTGTGGTTATGAACACAAAGATTCTGGAACAGCCACAGGTCAGACCTTGCAGCAACAGGACAAAGAATAAAGCAACGAGGGGTGCAACCATAACTCAACAAGATACTGCAGGGATCCTCAAAGGAAGAATGCCAGTGAGAACGTCAGTGGAGTTAGGAAGATGAAACACCCCTACAAAAACAGGGAGGCAGATAACATGGAAGAGGAACTTTCTGTTCTTCAAGACATAGGAACACCTGGAGTAAAGAGCAGTCAGTATTTGAGAAAGCCATCGTATCTCACATGCATCTTTTAACTAAAGAACTTACTGGAAAGAAAGTGCTGTGATGCAGGCCCAAAGTCTCGGTGTGCCTCTTGTAACTGTTTAAGGCGATCCTCTACAGACACCTGCACATAAACACACACACACACAAAATTGACATTGCATTTACTTTGCAACACCAGGGCCACGATAATAAAACCCCTTCTTTGCATCCATTTTTAAATAAATTTAAGTTGCCTTTGTGACATAACATCTATTTGACCTACAGCTATTCAAGATTATTTTTTTCTTTCATTTGCTTGATGAAAGTCATGTTCATATCTTGCAGTGTTCTCGTGTGAGCACTGCAGATCAATAATGAACAATAACAAATACTTTCATGGTGACTATAGCCGACTGCTGAAGTTTCTGACCTCCTCCCAACCATTCCATTGTCCAAATCTTCCATAGTCAGCAGGTTTCAATTTTGATTGTATTGATCTCACAGCAGCCTTTCCAGCACAAAACCATTTTGGAAGATACCACTTCACTGTCCGACATGACTCCCCCCTGCTTTATTAATGGAAACTCCACTAGAACACCCAGCAGCAGTTTGGCTGCTTAGTTAACAAAAATCGAGAGAACATAAAAAAACCCAAACAGACAAAAAAAGAAACCCACTACCAGATTACATTAGGAAAGGGAAGAACTGATATGACACATTAATAGTTTTGCCTCTCAGGGGCAACTGATTCAAAACTACTAGCCCGGAAGCTGATGCCCAGGTTTTGAAATTTCAGTCCCACTACCCTCAGGTAGAGGGGCTACAGATCCTCCACCCTTCCCCCAGTTTTTTCAAACATTTAATATCACCCTTAGAAAACAGGTAAAGAAATAAATAGCAGCTGGCTAACAATTTTCCTACCAAAAAAAAAGTGAGAAAGTGCAACAATTGATAAATGAACTTTAACTGATGTAGGAAACTTCATTAAACCACTCACTGTGAAACTGTGCATGAATTCGAACTGTAACCAGACACATTGATTTACCTTTCTCGGACCATTTAAGCACAATAATCATAGCTAAGCAATACTAATCCCTCTCATAGCATACCCTCTTCTGTTGTATGATGCTAGATGTGCTATTGCTCACATCTTGTTATAGCTCTAGTAATACTTAAGTCACTTTAAGTGAAATTCCCTGCAGAAACTGAACATTCAAAATGAAAATAAAACAGCTTTCACGGAGCTGGAAACACAACAGAAATATGTACACCAGTTTCCAGGAACCATGATCAGACATACAAAAAGCCATGCAGCAATAGTTTCCACTAGTCTCCAGAGATTCGTGCAGTCTCTTGAGTGTGTAAGCTGCTGAGACAACTTGAAATGAAAAGCTTTTGGTCAAGCCACAGAAGGAAAGACAGTTCCCTTTGTTGTCCCTTAAAGACAGCAATAACGAACAAATGGTAATAATGCAGCTTTTAAGAGTACAGCAGACAGTGAGAAGCATCCTCCCCCCACCACATTCACAAGAATACCTGTAGAAGTTTCCACCGCATATTAAGATCATCCAGTTGACGAGACATCTTTAATGATGGATAAAGGTCAAGTGGAGACAGCTGACTAGACAAATCATTCATTGTTTTAACTTTCAAGTTGATAGGAGCAATTTCTTCTCTAAAAGCCTAAAAGAATAAGCAGCATACATTTATGTTCAACAGACATCTGAGCAGCACAAAAGCCACTATAAACTCAACATGGTGCTGACCCACTGCCCAGCATGGCAGCTTATCCTAAACAACTGCATCAACTCAGTTCTCCAGCAAGGAAAGTTCACTCACTTCAATATTCTTATTAACTCCCTTCATATCCATCTTTAGAGAAAAAACAGTATGAAATTTACCCAAATGCCCATATCTAAATTGCACCCTTAAACAATTTAAATAAGGTTTTTAATGGTACCATATGGCTTTAGTGTTTTCTTTCCAAAAAGAAATACACAATGTCCTATCAGGAGCTTTAGCAGGATACAGCCTGTCAAGTGTTCTTAATAATAAAATGTGTCCAGTAACTACAGTTTTCCAACATTAAGCAGCTGACAAAAATTCAATTTAAAAGCTATTATTGAATTAGCAAAGCATGAAAGAACGTATCTTCTAAGGAAAAGGAGTACAATGTTTTACCTGATTAGAACTGTAAAGTAAAACTATTATAACAATTAAAAAGAAAAAGGCTTATGAAATCAAATAGAACTAAATATATTTTTGAAACAAAATTGATGCAAGTTTTAGTTATAGTTGAAAAGATGCATCAATGTCTTTCTTGCTGTGAGTAGTTAATTGTTCAATCCTATAAACGGCTTCATTAAACATCATGAAACAAGCCAAAAACAACTGGAAAAAATATTTGCTTTGAACAATTCAATTAGTTACCTCCCTTCAAAAATCTCTCTCATCAGGCCCAGGAACAGAAGGAACCTACTGGCAAGAAAGAAGCATTTGGCTTCTGGACAGCCAGCAGGACCCTATAGCTTCATCAGGTGTTTCAGTATTTCTACAGCAATGAAAATCTAAAAGACGTTGCTTTACTCTTCTTTACAGAAAAAGCCATGAAGATATGACAAATTGCTTCTTAACATGAGAACAAAGAACTATTCAGCATCAGCATCTTACTGCTTGCTTTAGTATCTATATTAAAACACAAGAAGGGGAGAAGGAGATGCATTGCTCTTCTCCAATCAACAGCAGTCTGGATATAAATCAGCTTTGACTGCCTTTGTTTTAAAGATTTGGGTTCCATTAAACCTGAAAATAACAACAAAATGTGGAGAATGACGATGCTTACACTGAGATATGTAAAATAATGCAGCTCTGTGGTAATTTTATTTAAGTCCACAGGATGTGCATACATAGAAAGAGTATTTGCAGAAAACTCTTTGCAGCCCATGGCCCTTCAGTCTTCTAACACCAGCATCCCATGCTGAAGACATGGATGGTCAGGTACCTGAACCCACAATCCTCTAATGTTTTGCCATATTCATTCTTGAGCTTAAAAGCTAAAAAGTTCTGTTTGTGAAACAGAAGCTTGGTGATAACTGCTAAATTTGCCTGAAAAAGCAATATTCTCTACCTCTATGTGCATGCCCTCACGTTCTCCTGGAAGCCCTGATATCCAGGCACTCCCCCAAGCACTGTGCTGTTTCCAGTCATAAGGCATTCCTTCTCTGGGGAGCTCTGCATTACTGGGTTCCTACCCAGCCCATGCAGCTAAGCAGGGGACAACTACTACTCGCCATGAGCAGCCATGCCTTAGGGTGCTGAGCCCTGCATGGGTGGCCTAGAACCCTGGCTGCAAGAACTGGTATGTCTGTGAGAGCATTATACAGTAGTATGTGTTCTTCACTTTGAAATAATCCTGAAGACAAGCTAGGCTAAAGTAAAAGGAAATACAAATTTTCACTCATACAAATTAAAATGGACCATAGACATGTGAAGTCTGTGAAAGTTAAGGAAGAGAAATTAAAGCTATGTATATATGCCTGCATAACTGAAAGAGCTCTATGCTTTTCTAAGAAGAAGGCTATACATGATGGTCAAACAGATCTGACAGCTCACTGCTACAAAAAGGAGGGGAGCCTACTGCCAACTGCCAGGATTTGACTCAGCTCACTCATACTCCAGTGCCTGGACAGGGCTCCAAATACATCTGGGGCCTAACTGTAGATTAGACAGTATTTTTAGGAGGAAAATATTTAAATCCTAGAATAAATTATTTTTCATTTAATCGATGTTATATTCTGCACACATCTGTACCTTGCTGATCGCATGTACTTAGGCAATCACGACTGACACATTGAATGTTGCACAAGCACTAGACTTTGAGATCTTGGATCTAGTCTTTAAAGAACACTTAAAATGTCTTACGTACATGAGAATTTAAGTATACAATGTACACATATCTAACGTGACTAGGTGTAGTACAACGGAGGGGTCTGACTCCCGCACAGGCTAAATACTTCCCAGGACTTCCACACTTACCATCGTTTTCTCAATGTGATCTGGTAATGAATCTATGAGCAAGTCTCCCACAGGTTTCCAGCCATTCCTCACATTTTCAGCCTCCTTCAAATCAGCATCAAGGTCATCCATGGCACACTGCAAGTCTTTCAGTTTTTCTAGTGCTTTGTCCACTTGCTTCTGCCAGATACTAGCACTGGCATTTAGGTTCTCCCATTTCTCTTTTACCTCTGATGACTGCTTACGCATAGCTTTGGCAATCCTCATGGCTTTCTCCTCAGGGGTCAACTCTGCAGAGGGAAAGAAAAATTACACTATTTATTTCTTCTCTTCTTTGTGTCTAGTTAAACAGAAAGTGCTCCTGTGGTACACGTTGAAGACAGTCAGTCCAAAGCCAACCAATAATTTCATCAAGTACAAGGCAGAAGAAAGTCCACCCTGCTACAACTGAAATAAACCTTAATCACCCCTAATGCGAAAACAGAGCTTGATCAGAAGACAGGAAACTATTCCTGACTTCCATGTATTATGATATCCACAAAGCAAAGAGCATCTTACTGCTGGTTTGTCACTTTTGGGGCACAGGGAGAGGAAATAAATCATTCTTCACTACTGGAAACTGCAATAGGAAATCTGAGGACCATTTCCTGTAGAAAAAACAAGAACAGTACTTTGCTCCTGTATCACTTACTACCATGAGGATGTCTCTTCTCTTCCAATTCGCTGGCAAAATCCAAAGTGTACCAAGTACCACGTGGGGAGCAGTTCTCTCTGCAACTCTACATCCATTTTACTGTATTAACATCAAAGTCCTCAAATGCTGTTCTAAATAGGTTTTGCAAGTCTAAAAATGTTCAATGAACCTGTTGACTGAAAAAGATCCAAGCTTACGGTGCACTATTTCTCACAAATTTCAAGCTTATGTGTCTAAATCCCACGCAACCCAGCAACCATGGAAATCTCATTCATGTTAGCAAAGACCAGCTGCCACCGAATAAGCAAAGCCAAAGCGGGCACACACACACAATCTCAGGACGTCAGCACAGGAGATGACACTGATTATTTCAGTAAATTGCTTATATTTAAATCCTCAATCACTGGCAAGTCTGCAAGACATTAGACAAAACTCTACACTGTAGACATACCTCAGCCCTCTTTGACAACAAGAACTAAGTCAGCTAGTGGCTTCTCTCTTCTCCGCAAGAGATGATTTCTGCAGACCAGTCGGGCTGTCTATCTAGAAGAGCACATGCTGCCTTTCCTGGTGTATTGGGTTTGTGTGGCAGGGTTTTGGTAGTGGGACAGCAGTGGGATGACGGAGGTGAGGTGTGTTACAGGGGTGGCTCTTGTAAGAAGCTGCTAGAAGCTTTTCTGGCTCCAAGTTGGACTCGCTGCTGGTCAAGGCTGAGCTGAGCAGAGATTCTCCTGCAGCCCATAGCAAGATAGCAGGCTATGCCCCTGCAGCCATGGAGCATAACACTGGAACAGAGATCCACCTGCAGCCAGTGGAGGACCTCACACTGGACCAGCTGCATGTGCCCAAAGGACACTGTGACCCGGTGGGAAGCCCACACTGGAGCAGGTTTGCTGGGAGGACTTGTGACCCTGCGGGGAACCCACGCTGGAGCAGTCTGTGCCTGAAGGGCTGCACTCCATGGAAGGGACCCACACTGGAGCAGTTTGCGAAGAATTGCAGAGCATGGGAAGGACTCATGCTAGAGAAGTTCATGGAGAACTCTCTCCTGTGGGAGGGACCCTGTGCTGGAGCAGGGGAAGAGTGTGATGAGTCTTCCTCCTGAGAAGGCAGGAGTGGCAGAAACTGTGATGGACTGACCACAACGTCCACTACCCGTACCCCTGTGCTGCTCGGGGGGAGGAGGGAGACAATTCAGGGGTGAAATTAAGCCTGGGAAGAGGGAAGGGTGGGGAGGTGTTTTTAAGATTTATTTCTCATTATCCTACTCTGATTTGATTGTTAACAAATTAAATTGATCTTTTCCCCAAGTCAAGGGGACTTGGGGAAACCTGTGACCATAATTGGTGAGTGATCCTTCCCTGTCTTTGCCTCAGCCCACGAGTTTTTACCTTTTTTTTTTTTTTCTTCCAATTTTTCTCCCCATCCCACTGTGGTGGGAGGAGTGAGTGGCTACATGGTGCTTGCTGCTGGCTGGGCCTAAACCATGAGACCTGCATCTTCAATTTGAGACTGAGCAAGAACCAGGCAGATAGAAAACTAAAAAGAAAACCCTAAGACATCACCAGAAGGTCCTGCTGTCTGCTGCTCAGAGGGGCCTAATTGAAAAAAGTCATGGGTAGCTTCCTTCACTAGGGAGTAGCTTCAGTAATTAATACAAAATAAATCATTAGAATACATTCAATTTGTTGCTGAGAAAGGCAGGGACATTTTTCCCAGTTGTAAAAGTAACGGAGTTGTTTGGATCAAGAAACAGGTTTTTTCCCAACAATTCCATCTATTTATTATTTCATTTTTTTCAAATCTTGTTAGCCCATTTTAGTCTTGATATGTGCTAGACTACAAAAACTAGAACAGTATTCAACAATACAATCCAGATGCCATCTGAAAAAAAAAAACACCCACAAAACCAAAACAAACCACAATTCACGTTTTACATTTTAATTGGTGGTGTATGGGGGAAAGAATGTTGCCAAATGACCAAGCGTTGCCCAAAAGCACAAGACAATTTACTAAGAAGTGGTAATGTAGGAGAAAATAGTACCACCAATGTTAACCAACGGAGGATGGGAGGCAAGGACAATCAACAAGGGCCAACATCACCAAATGAATGGAGACAAATACCTAGGCTGTAAGTTGCAGAACATGTTTTGACTTCTAGAATTAGCTTTTAAAAACTAAAAATTTAACTCTTTTAAAAAACAGACACATTTGAAAAAAGAGTGGAGCTGAGAGAGAGAAAAGAAATTTTGAGCTTACCAATAAATTTCGGTGACTTGCTGGGTGTCAAACTATTACAGAAGAGCACTGCTCACATGCATTCTGCCTGCAAAGGCAGAGGCTAGCCAGGCTTAGGGATAGCACAATGGCAAGAGGGTATTTGAGAAGAGGAATTTGGGGAGAGACAGTTGGAACAAAAACCTCCAATGCTTAACTAGATGCAAAGGGATATAAATTATGTATGTAGCTCTGGGACATAGAGACATGGCAGTAACCCACAATTCGCAATACTGAAAGACCAGAATAAAGATGAAGACCAAAGATAGACTGGGATAAATTGCACCTTGTCTCATGAATCCCAGCAATTCACAACAGAATTAGCTACATCACGTGACAACACGGTTCTGGGATGATCTTTACCCTAAGCTTTGCAACAGATTTTAGAAAAAGGGAAAGAAATGAAGCTGAAGTTCTAAGCAAAAAACCCTTTCAGATATAAGCCGCTGTTTTAAATAAAAATGAAAAAAAATACACCCCCAAAAATAATCTACAAATTCTTTACATAAAGATATCAAAGAAGTTGTCACTGGAAGTAATTTAGGTATTATTCACCATTAATAATAATAACATACCAGTGATGAATGAAAGAGAATCCACTATACTCCAGCAACAAAGGGACTGTGAACAATCTAAAAGCCAAACTAAATTGCATGATGCAGGTAAGTTGCACCCAGTGGCAGAATTTAGTATCATAGGAAACCTCATGGGTTGAGACATCCTATGGTAGAACTCTAGGTTGAAGACAACAAAGCCTCAGGAATAAAAGCTGCTGGACTTTAAATGAGGATTGAGTGAGTACCGAGAGTTGGAACACTTTACACCAGGAAAGGGAATACTGAGCTTTGTTGAAAGGGGAGACAAAATTGCAGACCCGCTGGAGGAAGCCTTCTTTGTTGGCATCTTGAACATGTGAATATAGGAGACTTTTAATTGCAGAAACTGGACTAAGTAGAAGTTACATATATGCAAAGCTGCAATCTGCCATTTTTATACAACATCATGTGCTTGCATCATCCTTTACATGTTATCAGAGCCAAAACCTACCAATTCTGCATAAAAGAGTAGAAAGTTGGAAGTCCTTGACAGTTCTAAACTAGGTTATTAGCAGGTCATTTAAAGTGACCAGACACTGGACAAGGAACATGCTGAAAACTCTAGTAAGAGCTGAAAATCTCGCATAATGTTCTGGTGGTCCATAAGGTACTTACACAGTAGAATCAATGAGTGCTTCTTGCTCCAGTAGAATCAAAAAGGAAAAAAGTGGCTGCAGCAATAAAGGGGAACAGAAGAGGGGAACAACAGCCTGACTTTATTTGTCTGGCCATCTAAAACAAGGCAGCTTCACTTATGACAGACTAGTCACATCTTTTGTGAGGGAAAAAAATTCCAGACGGACTGGGGCGATATAAGCATCTCAACAGAACTGAAACTCAAAACATCTAAGACCGTTTGTCAAGTCAGTGTCATTGCGCAAGGGTACCTGCTCCATATTTTATTTGAAAAGTATTCATTCATTACAAAAATGCTTTATTTTACTGAAGCCTTGGAAGTGCTTGTAAACTTGTCCTAAAAAAGACATTTACTGGGGAAATAAAGCAAAACACACATTTTTATGAGCTATAAAACCATTCAGCATCTATTCATTTAAGAGAGAAATACATCTTGTATAACTTCATGTTTTCCATCATGAAAACCCAACTTATTAATGAGCAACAATTATTTTTTTTCAAGCAGACAGTATTCTACAAGATACTGGTTGCATAGCACAGAATTGTAAACCTCAAAAAAAAAGAAGTCTTAAGAGTGAGAACTTTATGAGTTTGGAATTAGTTTCACTAGTCTGTCACAACACTGGCAGACAGCATTCCTTTTTGCTGTGAAAAAAATGCTATGTGGTAGTTGTTGCTTTTTTGTCCCCACTTAATATGAAGTCTTCTCAATGGTCAGCTTTTTTTCCTTGCCCTCTCCTTTTTTCTTTTTTTTTTATGGTACTTATTACATTATCGCCACTTCAGCAGCTGCTCAGAAAGTAAGAAAAGCTTATATTCACTGGGCCATCTGTTTACTAGAGAGGAAAGATATTAACTGACCTTGCATTCAGGGAGAAGGAGCAAAAAAAAAAAAGTCTGCTTCTGTAGGGGAAAAACCCTTGATGTTAATAAGCTTTTTTTTTTTTTTTGGTCACAAACAAAGCAATGAAAGCACCAACAGCTTTTCTGTGCCTCTAGCAGAGAAAGTACCATGGAAGGAAAACTTTCAAGTCTGAACTTTACAGCATACAGCTTCCTTACGTGCTTACATATAAGGAGCACACTTACTCAGGAAAGTTATCAGTGAAGAAAATTCTTCTTGCTTAAGAATTTTAGACCTCTCAAACTATTCCTGGTTCTAGCAGTTTTGATTCTAAGCAACTTTGCTTAATCCTCATTATGTGGTTTTGAACTAACAATCTCTTTCTTCTTGCCACATCTACATCCCTTTCACATTTGCTATATCCTTAAAAAATATATATTAGAACTGGAGCTGATTTCATGCCCCCTCCCCTCTGCCATTATGTCAAATGTTGTCTCATCTTTGGTTCAATCAATCTTTGCAGTAAAAAACAACGCGTGACATG
This sequence comes from Pterocles orientalis, assembly GCA_011057875.1. Taxonomy (NCBI): domain Eukaryota; kingdom Metazoa; phylum Chordata; class Aves; order Pterocliformes; family Pteroclidae; genus Pterocles; species Pterocles orientalis. The sequence continues at coordinate 576,583 of WKFP01014301.1, forward strand.
GCACTTCAATAATTAGGAACACTTTCAGAGCATTGGAACATTCACAATGACACACTGTCAGACTGCTAAGCAGAAAAACCAAAAGCAGTGCTATCATTACATGCTGAAGTCTTCAGCACTGCTCCAGTGAAAGCACCCTCTGAGTTTCTAACAACCTAGACAGAAAACTTACTTCTGATTGGATGGGAATAGGAAGTTTAAAGAATAAGCAGGAAGTGGTTAATGTGGAAATGTAGCAATTAGCCAGACTCCAAGCACCCAACCATGAAAGCAGACTCCAGTATGTCACCTTTTTTTCTTATTCAAATATCTATTAAATATGTAATTAAAACAAAGAAGAAGCACAGTCATTTTTATCTTGGCCCATTTAGGTTTTTTTCTATCAAAACTAAAAGTTCTTCAAAACAGATAAATATAATTAATTAAAGAGTTAACAAGGAAAGTCTCTGCAGGATAAAAGACAAATTACCTTTGGTCTGCAGAAAACAGAATTGCAAAAGCAGAGAAAATGAAAGCTGTCAACCTCATGTATGATTAATACTTCTGGAAAGGGCCCATAGTACGGGCTCCAGATAAAGACAAATGAGAACAATACTAGAAGATATACATATCCTTTAATAACGGTTGTTGATATTTCCCAGAGGGTGCTGCTGGGGGAGATACAGAAGGACAAAACAAAGAAAATAGTTTCTAGTTAAAAGAGATAATTAAGCTGTCCCATAGAATCTATCTACAGAGAATGAACATCGCAGAATCACAGAATGCTAGGGATTGGAAGGGACCTCGAAAGATCATCTAGACACAATATTCCAGATGCGGTCTCACCAGGGCAGAGTAGAAGGGGAGGAGAACCTCTCTTGACCTACTGACCACCCCCCTTCTGATACACCCCAGGATGCCATTGGCCTTCTTGGCCTGAGAACCATGCATTTATCCAGCATAACCAGTGTTATTTGTCAATAGAATCAAAACACATAATACTTTTCACTAAAAACGAGTCACCATTTTGTAACAAATGGTGTGATCCAAAGCAAGTTTACAATACTTTTTTGCACAGTGCAGTGGAAGCCCAAAGTGTTTTCTCAGGAACATAAACCAGGTATGAAGCCAGTTTTCGTCTGTTCCTGCCGCAAAACCAGAAAAAATCCAAATATAACAATATGCTTACAACATCACCAAGCTCTGTCTTATTCCAATTCCTGTTGAACGGAGCGTACTAATGGAGAGAAGGCTATTACTGCTGTATCCCAGTTACTCTAGGCAAGCAAGGAATTAATCCTATGTTTCTTCCAAACCACTGTGGCTGCAGATTGTAACAGGCCTTTTTTCTTTCTTCTGCAGATCAATAAAGATTTTTTTTCTGGCACATCACATACGGCAGGTAGCTCCCCAGCAAGGCTGCAGGAGACAGATATACATCCCCTAATGGCATTTCAAAACAAAACAAAGGCATCTATTTTATTCCAGAACAATACAAAATCAGAAAATAAAGACAAGTCTGGCAGCACAAAAGATAGGGCTTCCTGACTTGATGGAGTCTTGTAACACCACCACAGGCCTATAAAACATCCACATTCTGAACTTTTTTGAACCTTCTAAGCAAGTTTCCTCAGCCTGTTTGTTTTCTCCTCTATATACTTTGCCTTTTGTTTAATATTCTGCAATTTCCAGTTTGCTTTCTTGAGGCCCGTTTACAATATTTTTTAACTACATTTGCTCTAGAGTGTAAGAAAGGAATTTTCTTTCAAACAAGGTCCTAATCTTTGAGATCTATCAGTCAGCCATTCTGCTAGTAGCATAACTGAGAATTGTCTTGCAGATAAAGATTTATTGGTTTCTGGGGTCTTTAAAACAGGGCAACAGTTAAACTTTAAGAATATGGCTTCCCACCTGGGAAGCATCCTGTATTTCAGGTAAACCAGGCCATAACACAGCATACAAGTCAAGAATCAATACAGCTCTGCTTGTATCCTGAGGTCCTCACGGTCAAAAAAAACTAAGAAAACTGACCACTGTGGCCTCAGGCCAGCCTGTTTCCAATACTCTGCTATTAAAAACTCAGGCTTAAAACTCTAAATTTGCACTCCACACCACTCAGCAAACGGAAACAACTTTAATTTTACTAATATGACTCAAAGCAAGCAGCCATGTAGACTCTACAGAAGAATTTCAAGGCTCTACTCAGGTCGGCTAAACTTGAAGGGTGACCAAGAGATCTATTTGAAAAGGAGAGAGATACTTGGTTTGAGAGTCTCTCATGGGTAACTACACATTTCTCTAATCTTATGAAGAAACTCTCAAGAGTCACAAGTGAATGAGCTCCAACTAAAACACAGACAGCAATGTCCAAAACAGTGTAAGTAGTTTCTGGGCACGATTCCACTGACCTCCACTGGGCCGTATCCTCTTCATTCTCCTAAGAACTTCAAATTTTCACACTCAAGACTTTGTACTCACCCCAGCTGCACAGCAGAGGACAAAAAACTATTCCAGTGGTATGTGACAGCTTGTGGACAGGTACAAGTGGTTGGGAATAGAAATGCTGCCTGCTATATACATTAGAAAACAGTAAATTGCCTATTTCCAGTGAGATCATCGTTTGCTAAGAGGAAAAATGATGGCAGAGAATTTATCTGAATGTGTTCAATGTAGGAAGCAAAATTCGATCTTTATTTATGCCTGAAACAGGTGAATATTATGTTTACAAGTTTAAATAAGGTATATGCATGTAATTCACTGATACCTATTAATATATTTCTCTTATAACTTAGATGTGATTAATGTGAGTTTCTACACTTTCAATTAAGAGCAGACAACAGATGGTAAATACTTAATTTTAAATTATGCGTTTATCACAACAATCTTTGCTACCAAATAACAGCTGTCAAAGCTACGAATCTGATTGCCATGAGAAAACTAGAAGATACTGAAGAGCTTCAACAATACTGTGGACTCCTGGAAACATTCACTATTGCAGTTAGAATCAGTGTAGTGGCCTGTGGTAATTTTCTAGGGTGTTAGTTTATGTTCTAAAAAAATTATCTCCACTCCTTCACTACATCAGTGGAATATTAAGGACAGAATTTAGTAACACCACATTGGTTCACAGAACCCTAGGGACAGAAAAATATTATTTCTGCTTTCCTTTGCGTTTCCCATGGCTTGTATCATTCCTACCAGTACAGAGAGCGAAGAAGCCCAACTGTAACTGTGCCACAGAGAATTATAATTAACATTTTTAGATCTATATTTTCTCCTGTACTATGGACAAGTGACACCAAAGTTAAAAATGGGAGCATTTCCAATTTCCTTATCCTATCCACCTATAAAATTCAGCAGCTGGCCTGCTGGTTTATCAATCAGCTCCATGAGGATGCTGAAGCAGCTCAAAGGCAAGAAGAATGAGAAGCTTGGGTTTTTTTTGTCATGGGGCCTCCCTATGGAAACATGGAAAAACAAAATTAGAAGACAGGTGGGAGATAAAGTTAACTTAGAAGGAAGCTTCCTGGAAGCTTGTCTTGGGTCAGGACCACCATCACGTGACATTACACAAGGTAAGAAATAACCTCAAGAAACAGTGATTTTTCCAATTACTATGATTATGATTTTAAAAAAAACCCGCTTTTCCTATTTGTGTTATAGAAGCAGACAAAAATATGTTCAAATCATGACCGTACAGTGCTGTGTACTGCTCATCAGTATTTTAACTACATACATTCCAAAGCCACACTCCTTCCCCCTCAGCAACATGCAGTGCACTGCACTGAAGTGGGTGAGTTAACTTTAATCTACTGCAGAGAATTGAGAGGCTGTCAGAGAAGAAAGAAAGAAAAATTTTAAAAGCAAACATAAGCCTGCACTCACATCCTTCACTGAAAATGCTTAATCAGAAGAAAAACTGTGTCTGGATGTCTCCAAATTCAGAGATGCAGCTTTCCGGAGATCAGTGGCACTACTTGTCAGACTCAGTCTTGGGTGAAATTTAAGAGCTGATGATATATAAAAGAGATCAGAGCAGATGATTCAAAGATGCCTTTTGGCCTGAAAGTCTATTAATCTACAGAAAGTGCAACACAGCTTTGTGAGGGGTGCAGGTGCCCACTGCTGGCAGCGGGGGCTGCACAGGAGCCTCAGTGAAGGGAGGGGAGGCACCAATGCCCCTTGCCAGGGACAGCCGCCTCCAGAAGATCCAGCGCAGGGCACAGCTGAGGCTCTCGGCCACACCGGTGGCACCTCAGGGAAAGTGTATTTGAGAAACAGCAGAAAACACCAGAGAGGGAAGAGAAGGGAACAAAAAAGAGAAACAGCAGAGGGAGTGGCAAGGTCAGAGGAGGAGGAACAGCTCCATGGCAGGGCAGATATTCCCCACGGAGAGCCCACGCCGGGGAAGAGGAAAGATGCGAGAAGAAAGGAGCAGCTTTTTAGAATAGGTTGTTCGGTATCATAGTTTTAATTACATGGAAACAAAACAGAAATTAAAAAAGAGAAAAATTGGTGACCATGTTGGGAATTTCTTTTGGAATGTAATTTTCTTGATTGTTCAAAATCAAATAAGCTTACCCTGCTTGGCAGGATATGAGATGACAAAGTTCTCTAATCCAAGAATATAAGGATGCATCAATACCTTCACTTCTGAAATCAAGAGTAACTCTTCTTTTTTGTTTCCTACTACCAAATCAGTAATTAAATATTGATTTTAAGTGGTAATAGTTTATTTTCCCCAAGCTAAACCTGTTTGGCCCATAACAGCAGTTTGTAAGGGATCTCTATCTGTCCCCATCTTGATCCACAAATTTTCTCACTCCTGTTCTTCTTGTCTTCTGCCTCCATCCCTCTGAGGCAGAAGGAAGTGCGTGGATGGGTGGGAGTTTGGCTGGTAGCCAAGAATAACCCACCATGTGCTCAAAAAAAGAAAGTCTATGGAAATACTGAGTATGAAGAGGAAAATAAGTTCAATGCAGATCTACAAAGCTTCCCAGTGTGAGCATATTTGATCGATTTTCAAATATGATGACTAGACAGGAGACACTCATACATCACTTACAGACGATCTGGCCAGCCATTATTGTTATGCAGTTTACCATGGTCATCAAATTCCCTGCTATTCTGTTATCACTGCCATCTGTACAGCACAATATAATAACAATAACAGATTGCATAACAAGAATTTATGATGCAGCTCATCAGCTGAAGTTTGCTCTTGCACTTTCAGTCAACAGTGACTGAATATTTTACACTTTATGCATTGGCATCATTTGTGCTAGGTGGTTCTATGGCTTTTGAGAGGAGAGTGTGACTTCAAACTTTTGTGTGAAAGAGAGCAAACACAAAGTATTACTTATTTTTCAACTGGAATAGATATTATTCTACCCCTTACATTGGAGCTTGAGTACTTAACAAAGCAGAGTTTGAGGCTGAATACTTGAAATAAAAGCAATCAGGATGCAGTTTGGAAAATTATGAAGTCTAACCAAGTAATTGGGATATTAAAAATGTACTAGAGACATGTAAATCATTTTTATTTCCTTTTGACCATTCCCTGAAGAGAGTATTTTCTGACCTGTTTTTGAATGCAAACTCCTTCTTGGTTCCTCAGGCCCCTCAATAGGTTGGTCAGCAAGGAAAACTCGTGCCTGGTCCACAGCATTGAGAATGGTTTGCTCTTTGTCCTTCAGTTCACGCCTCAGTGCCTTTTGGGAAAGGAAAGAAGAACGTCATTCGTAACTTGATCTTGTGAACAGCACGTAGTATACTATCTTCTCTGTTCTCACCTCTCTAACCAGACCTGTCTAGGGAGTGAGTGATAGCCAACATGTCATTCAGACTGCAACATAAAGTGTAAATTTTGCAAAACAGAAATGGCAAGAAATTAATTAAGGCTACAAGGGTAAGAATGGAAAACACTCTTCAAGATGTTTTCATACTAATGAAAATGAATTTCAGAATTTTTTTGTTCTCCAGCAATTACGACTTTTTTATAGGGTTAAGTGTAATCACTCTTTTTTTAAAAAAGTGTTCATAAGTAGTCAGTGGTAATGTTTCTTATAAAACATTTTCTTCCATTCAGTTTTTTAAGTATCTGTCCCACCTTGAAGGAAACTATGTTTAATTCATATTACTTTCCACCAATAGAAACACAAAAGAAAGTACTTTAAACATTATTAAAATACTATGTCTAATTTTTCCAACATAATTTTTAGCTCTAATTACAAAATCAAGGGTTATTTTGCTGACACAATCTGCTCAGGCTCCATTCCACCTCAAGAAAAGCAGTTAGTCAGTGTTCACAATATTACATAACAAAACAAGCGCTTGCCTCTGCAGAAAACTGTGAAAAGCAGTTACCATGAAAGTCTCGCAAATGCTACCTTACCCTTCTCACCAGTTAGTCTCTTGATGCCACAAATACAAAAACCACCTCTCTCTTGACTTTTGCTTAGCAGGAGGCAAGATGTTTTTCCCCCCTTCTCTCCTACTTCATTCCTTTATCCTCCTCATCCTCCCAAATCCTTCCATTCCTTCTCACTCTACTGCTGCTCCAAATTAAATAAATAAACCAAAACAAATCACTGAAAATACACTAACCTCCAATACATTCAGGAACTTCCATTATATAGCCTTATTTTCATTAACCACTGACTATTGTCTTTACACAAAAAAATCTTCAGAACTGTTATCTCTACATGCTTTTGTATAGTAATAATAAGCCCTATTCTCTGTAAGGTTTAGTATAAACTATGTTTAATAAGAAACAAAAATTGTAATTTAAAAAACCAAGCCCTACTTTGTAAAAAAATACTTACAGAAACTTCAGTATTGTAAAAGCAACATTCCTGAAGAATCTCTTCAAATCAGCACAGTGTGTATCAATATTTTATTTTCACACAACGCACATTAGAATAATACACTTTAAAATCATCCATATTCTGCAAATAATGAAGACATTCTCTATGCAGGAATTTGTTTCAGGGAAGAAGGAAGACAGGAAGCCGTTATCACTACTGTGAAATTAAGGCCCCAAAATTACCCATTTAAAAAAGCTTTTCATTAGTAGAGCCTGTATGGATGAATCATTAAAATAAAATCTTAACTTTTAATTTCAAAGATGTCAGAAACAGAGGGGCGATTACTTCAGTGTGAAGTGGGAAATCTTTCTAGAACTACCTTTTTTTTCCCCTCCGTGCAATTTCCCAAATATTTCCAAAGCATACAAGAAAAAGGAGGCTATGTCAGATTTTGAGCCTACCGAGAAATTTCAGCAGTCAGAAATAATCTAGAGATGGATCTCTTTTCCTGTGTCTCTCCTGTTTACCTTCCCATAGTGTGTTCATCAATTTCTCCTGATCACCCTCAATAAAACTTCAATCAGGTTTGACCTAGGAGACCTTGGATTTAATTCTCTGTCCCCCTCCACCATCCATGCCACTGAAGCTGTTCAAATTGAGGTTGACAACACAAAGATTTTAAGACTTTGGCCCATAAAGCTCATCAACTCTAAGTCATTCATGGCATTCCTTATTAATATATCTCAACAAACCAACCTTTTAGCATGAAAGAAACCTCGCACATGAAACAATAATATTGAAATAATTTAGTGGTAAAGAAGAGCATCTTGAGCACACTTACATTATGGTTTATATATTTTTTTATTTTTTTACTCCACAGATGCAAAAATAATTTTTGGAACAGCCACTCAGACCTACATAATTTTACTCCTTGTTTTTTAGCAATACTCAATATATTTCCCTATCTCTTTTTCTGCCAGTAAACCAGAAGAACAATGAGAGTACATGATGCAAGAATAACCAAATACAGCAATAATACTCTCTTGTTCTTCCAGGCAAACACTCTGCATGCTCAGAGTAGCTTCCTTCAGCTTCCTTTTCTTTTTTTTCCAATAGCCCAAAAGAGCATCACCAGACTTGACAATGTCAAAGAAAAAAAAAAACCCATTTAAAACAGTATTTTCTGTCAACTTCACAGAAGCAGATTAGCTCCAGGTACTTTTGACAGGTAACCAAACAGTGCTTCTGTCAGCCACTGTTTTTGTCTCAACCTCGAAATCATTAGCAGTTTGAAGCTAAATTCTCTGTTGAAAGCGTAACAGACTTAAATTTTAAAATATTGAAATAGAACTCTCCAGTCCTTATGATGAATATACATCTCCCCTCACTGTGTATTTAATTATGAAAATCAGTAGATTTATACATATGTTAAAAGCGCTGTTGAAGATGAATCAGCAGATGAATAGTTCTCTATATAAGAAAGCTAAGCACTACCTGTTTTAATGACACAAGCCTAGAGACTTTCTAAATTCTCACAGTTAAAAGAAATGTATATCATCCTAAGATTTAATTCATTTTTATTCACACCAAAAAGCTGCCAGGATAACTAAATGCCTATCTCTAGAAAAAGTCTAATAAACTTAGAAAATACTACTTCTCAGATACAATATTTAGGTTACAACTGTTCAATAAGAATTTTTACTCCCAGTTTAGAGGGTTCTGAGTCACTACTGCAGCAGGGGAAAAAAAGGTTAATCGAAGTCTGCTTTTTAGCCAGAGCCTGGGGACTTGTTTCCCTCTCAGGCACTGAAGCTCCTAAAAGCTTCCATACCCAGCATGATGGCACACGCTAACCCCAGCACCGATGTCAGCGTGAAGCATTGCAGTGTCTCTGCTTTAAAATGCTAGATGGAACGTCATGTGCAGAGAATACACTGGGCACAACTATCAGACACCATTGATAGTTCTCTAAAAGTGACACCATCCATCTCCCCTGCATTTATTTGGTGATAAAAATATTTTCACATCAGTCTTCTTTCTTTTCTTTCACAGCATCAGAATGTTATATTTTTAGCATTTTGTTCAGTTGGAGGGTTTCTTCCCTGGCTTGAATCTGATCCCTTTCAGGTGCTTACACAAACTTCTAACTTATCTCCTCTGGGGTAGGTTCATCACTCCAAAAGGAGACAGAATGGCAAAAGAGAAAATGTACAGATTATTACTTTAAAGAAAAAAAAGGAAAAAAAAGGCTTCATATCAGGTTGATTCCAAGGTGAATGAATATAGACTGTATAAAACCTAGAGCAAAGGGGGGAAAATACCAAAATTTTTAGATGACTTCCAGTAATATTTAACTGAAAAAGTGATGTATTCATTCCAGTAATTTATTTAAAACTACCTCATTTACTATTTTCTCTTCTATTACTGCTAATCCTAAATTCTTGCTGACCTGTTTCATTGACTTGACGAAAAAAATATACCATTAAAAGTAATGATTTGATTCAATCACTGTTGGTACTGAAAATTTTAATTTACACCCAAGTGAATCACACATTTAGAACAGTATCTATTTTTTAATTTATAAAATTATAAGGATAGTTCTTTCATTAATCAAGAGATTTTACTTTAGATTTTAGAAATTCTTCAAGTATGTAAGCTGCAAACCAGCTCCTTCAAGGGAGGGGAATTCTTCTGTGGTTTTTTTTTTTAATCTACTGTATTACCTATATTAGGACTTTTGGACCAATAAATGTGTAGTAACACAGAAGGAATGTACAAAACTCAAACAAAAGTGAAAATAAATGTATCAGAACATTTAATGATTTATGGCTTTAGTTTACTACTCTCTCTAAAGCTTATAAATACTTGTTCTCAGAAACAAGATTGCCAAAAACATTATGAAAGTAACTGGGAAATACAATTGGCTTATTGTGCCATCAAACATTGGCATAAATGTATTTTTCTCTCTATTTACACATTCATTTAACAAGAAAGTCTAAAAGATTCAAATCATATTGTAAAATAAATAACTTACAAGCATCAGCAGCTATTATGTTCTTTGAGAAGACCCTTAAAAAGCGCTCTCTCATTACAGGCTATGCCCATTCATTTAAGTAACAGCCCACATTGGCCAGAAGTTCAGTAGAACTCTGCAGCTTCCTATCTGCCCCTCAGATCTGTCCTGCAGAGAAACAGCGTACAGGGATATCCAAACAGCCATCTACCATTAGCACCATCACATGTCAGTAACAGTACAGTGTCTTTGACAATCAAAAACTAGAGTTAAGGTTGAGCTTTGCTCACTGCAGAACCAGAAGAGGCTGCTCACGTCACAGAAGTTATTGCATGTTGTGATGGGTTGGCCCTTGGCTGGGGGCCAAACCACACACACCCGCTCACAGTCCCTGCCCCCACCCAATGATAGGGGAGAGAATTAAAGAGGTAAATGGCAAAGAGGACTCGTGGGTTGAGATAAGGACAATTTAATTACTAAACTACAATAATATTAGAAATAATACTATATACAAAGATGCAATGTGATACACAGTGATACTACCCCTCCCCACCTGATGACCAAAGGCCCAGCCTGCTCCCAGCCAATGGCCCCAAAGGAGGGAGAGAATAGGTGATACACAATTATGCTGCCCCCCCGAAAAAGGCTCGGCCTGTTGACAATGATACTGCCCCCCCTGAGAAGGCTCGGCCTATTGACAATGATACTGCCCCCCCAAAAAGGCTCGGCCTGTTGCCAGCTAATAATCCCCAGAAACCACACAGACGATTCCCCCAGAAAGAGGGGAAAGGGGGGAAAGGGGGTGCACAGCTCCCGGAGGCACTCACGGAACGGAGATAACAGCCTAAGCGTCCCAGCCCGAGAGCTGACCGAAGCAGGAAAAAAAAAAAAGAAAAAAAAAAAGCTAACGATCCGC
>WKFP01014301.1:587842-664285 GCA_011057875.1 Pterocles orientalis
TCCCAAGCTAGAAGCCGGGCTCTCTCTCTGTCTATTGAGAGGAGAGAGGCTGAATGTATCTCGTCCTTGAGAACAAATAGCAACATCCTAGCAATAACTATAAACGTTCTTCTCTTATCAATTCTCTCCTGAGCAGGAATCCAAAACATAGCTTCTTGCTAGCTGTTTATGAAGAGAAGGGAAAAGGAAAAAAAAATTAACTCTGCTCTGCTTAACCCACGACACATGTGTATTCTCTCTTTGGCAGAGTAGGCTACGACGCTTTACAGACAGTTAATATACAGTGCTTGCAATCACTTTAGAAAAGAGTTGCTTCACTAATAGCCCTGACTTAATGTTACATCATCATTAAACAAGATATAAAGGACTGTCGAGAAAACTTGGGCTTTGTACAGGATGCTTTTAAAATGTCCTCACACGTTACAGGGGAGTAAATTATAAAATGAGCAACCAAGCACGTCAAATAGCTTGTTAGTAATAAATGGGTGATTGTGAGGACAACATTGCACTCCTTCCAGAAAGGGGTGTCTAAAAAACCACCCAAGACCAAGACACCACCGAAAATCCCCAAGCCCTGTAAGCACGTAACAGTTACCTCGCCAAAGCAAATACTATCTAAATTGCACTGTGCTCAATCAAATGTAGTAAACTGTTGATTAAAACAAAGTGATCTCAGTAACTCTATGAGGAATAGACATTGCAGGTCTATCGGGCACTGCGCTATAGAGAGGAATTGTACTTGTACTGCATTATTAATGCTTAAGAGTACGCCGAGTCGGCTGATGTGGACAATGACTGATGATACTTTAACTGATGGTAGAAAAGGAGTCATGTTACTGGCCTCGCAGGATGAGGATTCAGGTTCCAAATCTGATTAAAAGAAAAAACTTAATCTTCTTTCCCCCTGACAGCTAACCAATCTGGATAAATCTGTAAGGAGCATGTAAGGATCTCTAGCAGCTGGAAGTGTAGCAGTGGGAATCCTAAACCCAGTATGGCACCTTTCGAGGCACAACCCTGAGCTTACTCTGCTCGAAACATGTATTTGTACACACAACATCCAGCAGTTTTACTAAGCTCCAAATCTTAAAGCATTGTTTTAGTTTTGAAACCCAGTCAGAAGATACAGATCGATGGTAATTTTCTAGAAACACCTAATAGTTGAGGTTAAGAGTTCTTGTAAACAAAGAAAGAAAACCAAAACACTCCCCACCAGGTTACCTCATCCATTAAACCAGTACCTAGTCTTTTTTTTTCTTTCATTCTAAAAAAAAAAGAACAAATCAAAAATGGGAAAACTAACAGGAGAAAAAGCAGAATCCCATTACCTTCCCTATTTCGTACACACATTTCTTAGCCTAGCCTTTAATCTCAAGAATCTGCATGAAAACAGGAGTGGGCAGCTGGCATGGCAATGCAATTTTTCCAATTTATTGCTGATGTTCCTAGGGTGGATTACTGGCTGTAATAACAAGGTATTGAGGATCCAATAGTTCAGGAGTTAACTGGAATAAATATTCTTCTTCCCTAAACAGTCTGTCTGCAGCAACAAGAAGCAGGATCTAAAAGAAGATATTCTTAACAGAAAATAAAATGGATTCTTTGCCAGTCCACCCTGCAAATGCAAAGTTTCAGAAGGATTTCAAAGTGGCAGCAGCCTCTCTCTTGATGTATGTTTAAAAACATGAAGTGCATCATAAACTAATGCGTCCGTTCAGTTTTCTCCAAAATAATGATGCAGAAGGGACTCTGCCCTTTGAGAACACACGATGAAAGAAGATAAAACTCTCTAGCACTTGCACAAAATTCATACGGAAAAGTGTCAGTTATGTAAAGAGGTTCTTAAAGATTTGGAGTAATGCCTGCAAGCTCCATTCACACCTTGAATGACAACTGAACAGCTTTGCCAAATGCAGTATGTTTCTTCTTACTGGTCCAATTTATCGAAACACATCACAGAGAAATCAAGGAAACCTGAGCTTTTGTGATTACACAGAAAGCATCTCAAACTGGTTTCAGAATGAGAAAAGTACAAGCAGACAGATAGTTCTAAGCTCCACCTGGTACAGGCTACGAGAGATCCTGAAAAAATATGGCAATGGCCACTGTATTATTGTGCCTCTCTAGCACTTCTCTGCAGTTGGAAATACAGATTTGCTGCTACTCTGCCGGTGTGGTTTTTTCCTGGCTCTCTGCCTTTGGAAAAATAGACCTCAACAAAAAAATATTTGCATTCAGAGAAATGTTCTGTCTCATTTCCTTGTACCAGTCCATTTCTGTGACCCAGCATGGAAGCTCATCTGTCAATGTACCGTCCTTAGGTTTCAAGTAATACCTGAAATTTTTAATGCAACTGAAACACCATCTGATCTTAAAAAAAGCATATGCTAGACTGAAATACCTGAACAGTTATCCAGGCAGTTACAGCTTAGCAAAAAGGTCTTGGGAGTTTCACAGACAGGTCTCTGAAATAATTTAATATGCAGCTGCAAGCAAAAAAAAAAAGCCAATAAAATGTTAAGCATCAGCAGAAAGGACAAGAGAAAAAGGCATTGCTTCACTACAGTATAAAACATGAATGCAACTTCATCGTAAGTATCGCACACATTACCAGTCACTACACCTCCATAAGGACATAGTAGAGTCAGAAGAACGCAGAGACGTGAAGAACAGAGGCAGTTAAGGGAACAGAGTAGCTGTCTTACAAGCAGAGATTAAAAATAGGTCACCAATATGCTTGTGTTGTGTCACCTTCACTGGCTGTGCACATGGCTCACCCTTGAAAATCAGTCATGGTCTTCCAGCTCAGGACACAGGAGTGGAAGCAGATGGTCTGGTACATCCTAGTGCATCAAGGTGTTCTGACATTTCATTAGTACTAGAAGGGCTACTACTACTAATGATGGAAGCAGAGAGTGGTCTTTTGGGATGCGAGAAACAGGCATTAGACTCATCACAGTCTTTTAAGGGACAAAGAGAAATGCTTATTTCTGTGCTGTTTCCGCAGTGTAAGACTGATTTGTGTCACACATATTTGCCTCCGCAGCAACGCTAAAACATCCTCTTAGATATTTGAGGATAACTGTAAACCTCCAAGAAAAATAGGCTTTATTCAGTGGTTTGAAAAAGACCCAGTGAGGTCTTAAAAGCTTATATAGGAGTCTCTGATTAAAGCAAGTGATATACTGGATCCTCAGAAAAAAGTGACATGAGATGTATATACTGATAAATACCTATATCAAAATGCTAGTATTAAAAAGGCAACCACACAGAAATATTTTATTTATTATACTGAAAAAGTGCTTATCAATTGGTTTTTCCACACTAAGACAACTCACTTTACTCTGCATTACTGATAGAATATTTTCTTCTTTCATAATCCAGGTTATTTGTTATTTTTAAGTACTGATCCATTGCAACTTTCCTGTCTTATCACAAGACAACTGCACTTCTGGGAACAAGCTGAAATACAGCCAGAAGCAACTTTTTTTTTTTTGGTCAAAGTTAAAAATACACTGCACTGACATCCTAATTTAACACTTCATTATTCGTGCCACGCTCTGGTTTACACATCATTCTTTTGGAGAAACAGCCCAGGAGAGCAGAGTGATACATACCTGAATGGAACACACAAATCAGTCTGAGTAAATCCTCAGCAAGCAAGGGCTTTACATCAGAGAGGTCCACTTGAGAAGTCTCATTTCATTTCAGGCATTAACTACACTCTTCCTTTCCTGTAACAAAATATTCCCACCTCTTCCTCCTAAACACACCTCAAAGAAAAGAGTCACAGCTGAACCTTAATGAATTGTACTGTCCCTATACAGTACAATATTTTGTACAGTACAATCTCTTTTTCACCAAACAATATTCATGATTCTCAAATAGGCAGAGCACGTAAAACTTCAAGAGGTCTTAAAAAAACTCCTATCCATTACAAGTTTACTTAAGGAGCTTGTTCTCAAACCGCTTAGTAATGCTGATTGACTAGTGGGGAGGCTATCACCCCTCTTGATAGAGAATGTAGTTTTTGAAAATGCATCCTTACTTTGAAGAGCCACTTCACAGCAAGCTCCTGCTTTAATCACACCCTTGTCCATGGGACTGCGTTGCAGGTCTTCCTTTAAACAAAAGGCTATATTGATCCTCCTCGTCCAACCAGACTGTTTAATTCTCCTTCTCACCCCCTCACAGCTCACATCTCAGTCAAAATTAATATTTCAGCAACATAGCTGACCACCTTTACCCAGCAGAAGTTTTCCACATGCTTCATGTCTTATGTGAAGAGATGTTTAGCAAATTAATAAAGCCCTTTCTAGAATATAATTAACAGCATAGACTCATTCGTTCATTATCACTGAAGTTGAAAAAGACCTCAAGGATCATCAAGTCCAACCCACACCACCTAACCCACTAACCCATGTCCCTAAGCACCACATCTACATGTTTCTTGAACCCCTCCAGGGATGGTGACTCCACCACTTCCCTGGGCAGCCTGTTCCAATGCCTGATCACTCTTGCAGTGAAGAAATTTCTTCTAATATCCAGCCTAAACCTCCCCTGGTACAACTTGAGGCCATTTCCTCTTGTCCTATCACTTGTTACTTTAGAGAAGAGCTCAGCACCCACCTCACTGCACCCTCCTTTCAGGTAGCTGTAGAGAGTGATGAGGTCTCCTCTCAGCCTCCTCTTCTCCAGACTAAACACCCCCAGCTCCCTCAGCCGCTCCTCGTCAGACCTGTGCTCCAGACCCTTCCCCAGCTTCGTTGCCCTTCTCTGGACCTGCTCCAGCCCCTCAATGTCCTTCTTGTGGTGAGAGGCCCAAAACTGAACACAGGATTCAAGGTGCGGCCTCACCAGTGCCGAGTACAGGGGCACAATCCCTGCCCTGCTCCTGCTGGCCACACAGGATGCCGTTGGCCTTGGCCACCAGGGCACACTGCTGGCTCATGTTCAGCTGGCTGTTGACCAGCACCCCCATGTCCCTCTCTGCTGGGCAGCTTTCCAGCCACTCTGCCCCAAGCCTGTAGGGTTGCAGGGGGTTGTTGTGATCAAAGTGCAGGACCCAGTACTTGGCTTTATTGAACCTCATACAATCATCCTCAGCCCATCGGTCCAGCCTGTCCAGATCCCTATGCAAAGCCTCCCTACCCTCGAGGAGATCAACACACCCGCTCAATTTGGTATCACCATCAAACTGGCTGAGGGAGCACTCCATCCCCTCATCCAGGTCATTGACTGATACGATAACCCTCATCTTTTGATTCTTATAGTTAATAATTCCTAACTAAGAAACAGATTTTTAATATAGAAAATATCCAAGAAAAACAAATCTAGAACAATTAAGTAGGAATTAATTTAAGAATAAGCCCATTGCCTGAAGTCAGGCAGGCACACTGAAAGAGCACAAAAGTTAAGGCTAGAAAAATGCTTTTTCCTCGCAGAGTTTTCCTGCTGGTTAAAGAACAATGGTATTACAGGCACCCTGAAGGGATAACAGCAAGTCAAAGGCAGTTTCCAATTGGCTATGCTAACACTTTTGATAAAGTACCAATAGCTAAATAAAACAGAAAGAAATGCTTACAATTTGCAGAATTTGATTACTTTAATAAACCAAATCTGAAACATAAAATACATAGACAGTAACCCCCAAAAGTTTGAAGACTATCCGAAATATTAATGACCCATCCACAGACATAAAATTACCAATCAGACATTCACATGTCCTTTGCCAATTCATTCTGAGCTCCAACGAAGCTAAGTTAAGCATCTCTGGGATCCAAGATGCATGCATTATTTAGCATTAGCTACACATTTGTTCATTTATGCAGACAGATGCCAACAAGATTTATGCGAGAGGGTACCCATTTCTGCTTAATTTGAAATGTCCTGTTCTCTCTCTGAAAGCTAAACCACAATGATTTGTACCACTAGTCACTTTGTGCTTTAGCAAAAGTACCCTTTCAAAAAGCTACCGTCAGGAACTCTTCCAGTGGAAAAGTGAGATACAAAGCTTTCAGTGCATCTCCAGAGAACAAGGTGTCAGCATCTCCATTTCCTCCTCTTGTACACAGGTGTGACTAGATATTTCCATACACATAAAACCAGCATACTGATTTTTCATGGCACTTTTGTAGCTTTTCTCTTACAGCAGGATATCCACATAAGGGCAGTCTTTTAGGACCGGGGTTTGAGGGGTGGTGATATGAGTTTTCCTTCTTGGTTTGGGTGGGGAGGGGAGTGTTTGGTTATGTAGCTGATCAAAATTTGCATCCCATACTTTAGAATCCTAAATGAATATTCATAAGGAAGACTGAGAAAGAACAGAATTAAAGGGAAAACGTGAGCTGGTAAGGACAAGCAACAGTGAAAAGCTGAAATTATGGAAAAAAAAACACTGGCAATGAACTCTGAATAGGCAGCTGCCTTTACTTTCTTTTGCCTATAAACGATTCCCTGTGTCAGTACTTTCACAGATGAGTTTTCTGCCCTTCAGGTGTATGACTGCACGCTCAGCTATAGGCACACTTCACACTGACTTTTTAACTCAGGTGCTTTTAAACTTCCTTTCAGTGACCTGAAGCACTTATGAATTTTCCATCATTCTTGGGACTGCCACCACAGCCCACTCTCAAAGGCAAAGAAATGTTGAGAACAATAAAAATAGGAAATTCATGCTCCCTTACTTAAGCTTCCTCTTGTCCTGTCCCCTGTAAGACACAGAGCACAACTCAGCACCCAGACAGGATGTGCTCATTGCTTGACTGCACTTAGCATTTAGTGTGTGATAAGACTACTACAGTAGTAGTTTGAAACAAAAACAAGTTTAAAAATCAAATTACAAACCATTTATTTCCTCCTGTCCAAACAGACCTCAGTAGCACACAAGCAACGTGAGCTAACCCAAACTGTCACATAATACTGTACTTATTTATCCAGCACTGCCAAAGCCAGGCACTGAGTGGGGGAGGATACTAAGAGAGGGAAAGAGCAATAAAACTAGTGTTGTTAAGCTGAGGCAAACAAGTCATCATTTCACATATCTGAGGGGAAAAAAAAGTAGGTTAATAAGGAGAATGTTTATTGAATAACTAGAGGCAAAAAGCAATGCTAAAGCAAGAAGGATTGAGGACAGAGAGAGATAAAGGGCATGAGATGAGACTATCATAGGCACACATCTTGGAGAGCTGAGCCACCATTTCACCACTTACATATCGAAGTACCAGCAAGGACAAGGTCAGGTGAGCAAGCTGGAAATAAGGGCAAAGCGATCACAGAGACAAAGTGAAGCACTGAATGGCTCAATTTGCACAAGGACAACTTCAAAGCAACACTCAGATGTGAAACTAAAGGAAAGAGGAGAGCAGAGGCACCTGGCCCTTGCACAGGGAGGCCTGGGGAGAACCTTTTCAAGGCCAGCTGACATGGTGCTGCAGGAGCTCAACACTGCATCATAGAAAAGCAGTCGATTTAAAGTAAATCTTAAAAATAAAATGAAATGCTTAGCAGGGTTAACATTTGAAGTGTGGGCAAAGATTTAAAGAAGCACCAGCATAGCCAGTGATGAGAGGTGGAATAAAGGGAGTACCCTTGAGAGTGAGGAAAATCAAGTAATATCTTGGCAATATTTATCTGAGAGTTGCACCTCAAATCTCCACTGAAAACTTCCAGCTTAGCACACGATACACATTCTGAAAGGAGCACCTCAAATGCAAAGAAAGTGGCACCAGCCAGTGACACCCCTAAAAGGCACAGAGTGACTGACCATGTGGAATCACAAAGTTATTTTACAAAGCATCTGCTAAAAGGAAGAATTTGGCATAATTTTTTGAAAAGTTTAAAAAAAAAAAAAAACACAGGCATAAAAGTTATGTGTTCCCCAACCAATGGCATCTTTATCCAACATCCTAACCACACCGAAAAATCACTTAACTATGCCAAGGAAGCAGAAGGACCTCAAACGAGTTTTGGTTTGGGTTTTTTCTCCAGTTTTCACTTTCTACCTGAAAAAACACAATTTTGCAGCTTGATGTAGTTTATTAGTAAACTTCATCTTCAGCGAGGAATGAACAGTTCCTGCTAAGAAACAGCAGTGAAGTGCTGCCACAGAGAACCAAACCAATGGACAGCTGTGGTCCAGCTCCCCTCCTCTGGCCATGTCTAGTAATTAACAGTTCAATAAAAAGTTAAATGCCACGTGCTAACAGCTCATGTTCGGTATGGCACAGTATCATCACATGATATATGGGCATCTCTTGGTTCCTACCAAAATAATTGTTAGAAAGTTATCGTAAAAGAAATATCCACAATTGGATACTGTGTTCTGACTTGTGTAGGTGTACAAAAATCAAAGTAATGCACAGAGTGCTGCTGCAGACCATTAACACAGCTCTTATTAAATATTGGACTGGGACATCCATATGCAATACTCACAGTGACACTGCAAGTATATTCCCTTTTTGAAAAATGAAAACATAACCTCTAAAACCTCCATGCATGTATTAGAGTCTTAACCTCAACATATAAAAAAAAATCAGTTATTCTTTAAACATAAGGGCAAGGATTAAACAACCCAAGAGCGTTCTCTTTCACACTGCTGCAGTTCACTAGTGAGCCACCCAGTATCATTGTTCCTAAATTGTTGTACTTTAGAATGATACCTAAAACCTTTTTTTATAAATTAACATCTTCAGATACTACACTAGCAGTATTATTTGTTATTGTCATGCATATACTATAATCTAGCATAAGACACAAACAAGCCCTTAGGAAATGACCTGTAGAGGTCTACCACTTCCTACTGACCTCCTTCAAAACATATTGGCATCTGTTCCAGCCTTTTATGGCTCTCTGACACTAGTAATCCACCATCTGATCATTATAAAACATTGACAGCAGATGTGCCTACAAAGGGAGCATGATAATTTAAGTGGATAAGAACAGGAAGAGATGAACTCTCAAGAAACAAAGATGCTGAGTCTACGTTAATAACTTCACTTTAAAAGACTAAATTAAGGAGAAACATGCCAATTTCCTTAAGCTCTTCTGTTTTGGAGTTAAGTCTCAAAAGTGCTGCTCATACCAA
This sequence comes from Pterocles orientalis, assembly GCA_011057875.1. NCBI lineage: Eukaryota > Metazoa > Chordata > Aves > Pterocliformes > Pteroclidae > Pterocles > Pterocles orientalis. Next base: position 596,928 of record WKFP01014301.1, read on the forward strand.
GCTACTTCTTCCTGTAGTTCCTCACAGTATTTTGACTATTTCTGTACTACAGCTTTCCCAGATTCAATTTTTGCCCTCTCTAAACACCACAAGAGAAAAGACATCAGTGTTGGGCTGACAGAGGGGAACACAGTTGATATGCAATTAGCTACAGAAAGCTGCATTTGTTCTCTTTCCCTCTTTACACAGAAAAACAAATACAATGTTATGATGGAACCAGCTTTACTAGAATGAATGTCCAATGGTAAATACGTCCTAACTCGATTACTGCTCAGAGTTGGTGAGATGGACTCTACATTCTACATGAACGAAGATACGTTGTAGATGTGAAAGACGTTTTTATTGCCAAAAAATACAAAAGCACAAGGCATAGGTAAGTTTTAGTTCTCAAAACCACTTTTGAGTCATCTTTGCAGTATAAATCTGCATGGGCTACTACTGGTCAATTTAGTAACATGTAGAAAGCCACTTACATAATTTTATTGAATTTGCATTCAACACTGCTTTCACAATTCTTATTCAGTTCTTACTTTTGTACACCTTCCTTAACTTTACAGTAAAATAGCAGTTTAACCTCGTGGGAATTAAAGAACATCAGGAAAAAAAAGTGATTGGACTGAACATACATATCAGAAATCCTTTAGATGGAATCTTATAAAGAGTATCTCAGTTGTATTTTACCGGGCAAGTTGGGGAAACATAAGTAGTGGAGACCAGAGCTTTTTTCTAGAAACTAGTCACTAGGAAGTGTTCATCTTTTCTCCTGTACTCAAATTTGCTTCATTGGATTGTTCACAGTAGCATATTTATCTATAAAACTCAAGCAACTTACTTTGCAGTGGTCATACTGTTGCTGTAAGGTTGGAACATCCCCTCCAATGGGCATTTGCTTTTTTAGTTCTTCATCTTTTGCATTCAGCCATTTGATTAACTCTTCCAGGGATGTCAGCAACCTGTTCCATTTCTCTGCACTGGCCTCCAAGTGAGCTCTGTGAAACAACATTAAAGCATCTTTAAAGCCCTGAATAGCAAAAACAACAATGGGAATGCAATAAATAAACAAAATTGCTCCATTGTTAAGAAAGGAACATTTCAAGTGTTTAACTGCAAAGCAACGTTGTGTTAAAAAAACCCTCTACTTCAGAACATTTTGCACAGCAAATCAAAAATAGCAAAGGAAAAATGAGGGAACAAAGACAAATATGTACCTGATGTTTTAACTTATCTCAAACCTCGAACAGTGCACATCAAAGCAACAGAAGGGAGTGCTGCTTTTTGTTGTGACTCCACCACCACGGTGCACAAAGTAAAAGCATCACTTGGGGAGCTAAAGCACTGCAGAACTGAACTTTTTCATGCTAGGACCTCGACTCTCCAGCAGCAAAAAGAAGTTCTCCCAGCAGTGACCAACAGAAAATTGCCTGTGCTGCTGAACATATCAGTGACACCAATTATTTAATACATCGTCTTTAGCCAATGGTGAGTTACTAGAGAATTAACACAGTGAATCTGTCTCTTAGTTCAACTGACAAAACTCCCAGATTCCACAATGCCCTTTTCTATCCTTTTCAAAAACAGTTTGATCTGATGGCTTCTCCCCGCAGTGCCTACACAGCTGCAGGAAAATTTTTGACAGCAAACAGCCACCCCTCTTTTACTGCAGATGTTCTATGTTATGGATTCACTTGAGACTAAGGTGTACCTAGTTTATACAAGTAAACAATTTATTTCTCCGCATGGGTGATGCAGTAGAGCTAAGTTCTTTTCAGCGCAGTCTGACACCAGCTCTGCACCGTCCTGCCCTGCTTCTGACAGGTGAGTGAAATGAACTTTACTGTTGCTTCCTACCTTTTCCCTTTCCTATTTTGTGCATGGTTTTTATCTTTTTTTTTTTTTTCTAATTTACTGTAACTTACATCTGGAAACTTTCATCTGGTTTCTCTTGGGTTATTGTCTCAAATGGCATTCAAGTGAATGTTTGGGACTGATATGGCAATGGGTGGATCAAAGGGGTGATGTGCTGCAAGGTTAATTTCAAGGCAAATTTAGGTTTGGGTATGCGGGGATCTCCCAGCAATACTAGCTTAGATGAACCAAAAAGCAGTCAATAAGACTGTATGCAGGGAGACTGTATACAAAGACAAAAAAAAAAAAATCACATTTCTAAAAAGGATAAACTAACTAACTTTAGGAAGAATCTATTCTTCACTCCATCCAGGAAAGTGCTTAGGTAACTACTTGGGAAAAAAAAACTAAGTATTGCTAAAAGCAATTTACTGCCGACAGTTTTGTGCATCACAGTTTCTATTGTCCCTTATGGCTCTCAAAGATATTTCTCACCACTGAATTGAAGCCAGCTGCTCATAGCCCAGGCCTAAATGGCTGAGCCAGCATCCTGCCCTGCAGTGAATCCCAAGCGACCTATTGCATCTGTGGTTATAGGAGTACTGGGGAACTGTGTCCTGCAGGCCTTGGTTTGCAGATCAGCAGCTCCTGATTCAAATGCACTGTCTTGGCTCTCTGGCCTCTTTCCAGTTCTTTTATACTCGGTAACCAAAACTACTTTCAAGGCAACCAACTTGTTCTTCCTTCATGGACAGTATTAACTCTACAGCAAGTCAGTGCACAAGGTACCCGCTTCATGGCTAGAGCGTTCACGATATTTGGCCATTGAAGCCCCCAGCCAAGGGCACATTCCCAACAGCACAGGGTAGTCCACATACAGAATTTACTTCTCCTTTTCACAACAGTTTGACATTCTGTCAAAAATGTCCTCAGAAATACCAAGCTGCAAAGCACTGTGTCTATGTTACCCTCAGGCACTAGGAACTCGGAACCAGCCCTCCTTTCTGGAAGTGAAAACACAGTTATACTGCCTATTAATTGCCCTCTCACTGAAGCCAAGGCTACCCGCATTTGAATTTATAGTTTCGCTGTTAGACTCACAGATGGTTAAAAAATAAAGCATTTTTATGAATTTGAAGTGAGTCCAGAGGACAGCCACAAAGATGGTCAGAGGGCTGGAACACCTCCCGTATGAGGACAGGCTGAGAGAGCTGGGGTTGTTCAGCCTGGAGAAGAGAAGGCTCCAGGGAGACCTTATAGCAGCCTCCCAGTACTTAAAGGGGGCTACAGGAGAGATGGGGAGGGACTCTTGATCAGGGAGTGTAGTGATAGGACGAGGGTAAGAGTTTAAGCTGAAAGAGGGCAGATTTAGACTAGGTATTAGGAAGAAATTTTTCACTGTGAGGGTGGTGAGGAACTGAAGCAGGTTGCCCAGAGAAGCTGTGGATGCCCCATCCCTGGAGGGGTTCAAGGCCAGGCTGGATGAGGCTTTGAGCAACCTGGGCTAGTGGAGGGTGTCCCTGCCCATGGCAGGGGGGGTGGAACTCGATCTCTAAGGTCCCTTCCAACCCAAACCATTCTATGATTCTATGACAGAGCATAGTCTTAGGCACTGGAAAGCATGGCCGGACATCACTTACTGAGGGGAAGTAGAGAATAACATCTTTGTTTACCTTTTGTTTCTGTGCATGACCTTGGCCTTTGCTGTAATTAAACTGCTTTTATCTTGACCCATGAGTTTTTCATCTTATTCTCCCCGTTTATTTTGCTGAAGGGGGAGTGACAGAGGGGCCTGGTGGGCACCTGGCATCCAGCCAAGGTTAACCCACCACAATCTTCAGTTTTTCTAAAAATATATGATTATTGTTCTTGACACAAAGTAATCTGAAAAGACAGATCTGTGTGTTAACGCAAATTCCCCACTGAATGAACTACTGAAATCCTCAGAACAATACCCATTCTGATCTCTAAGGTTGCTTCCAACCCAAAGCATTCTATGAATCTATAAATTTCTAGAAGCAACCACAATTAAAATGTTCATATCTATAGCACTCTGTACATTTGGTAGTGAAATCTCTATTCATCACGATTTATTACTGTATCTAGGACATTTAAGAAGCTCCCACCTCTAAAAACTGGCACTCTGAGGCTTCAAGATTCCGCTCTAATTGTTTAGTGGAATTCCTGTATACAAAATTAATTGGAGTTTAACAGGGAAAAACACTACTACAACTAGTTAAAGGACAATTTAAGGGTGACTCACTGTTAATTTAACATACAGTGCAATAATATTAATAGTGAAAAAATTAATTTGATAGTAATGGAATGATGTGGCATACGATACTAGATTTAATCCATTATAATTTACTGCTAATGAGTACCCATGTGCATACCAGATTAATGACAGTAGCAAAATAACACTAGCACACGGTTTCAAAGTCCAGTGCAAGCTAAACTTGTGGGGGGAGAGCAGTAAAGGGTGGGGAGGAAACACTAACAGGGACTTTAAAATTCTTGTCCAAACACAAAGTGAGCTAACCTCTCTCTTGAAAGGTCAGAAAGACTTTAAGGAGGGGGAAAAAAAAAAACCTCAGGGGAAAACACATTGGCCTGGATTTCTCCTGAATGTTACCCTTCTAATCTTATGAGAAGCACTACTGATAATAAAAGTGAGATGCAGCAGCAGCTGAAGAGTAGACACAAGCTTTCAGCTTTCCCTTCTCCTGGGGAGTGGAGGCACGTGCATTCAGTGAACCTCCTTCCAAGCAAATGCTGCACAGGAGCCAGAGAACCAACATATGCATCTCAGTGTAAATATTTAATATCATGTTTACATTTGTTATAGACATTATGAAAGAGAGACGATAAATTATTGAAGTTCTGAAATGTTTCTTGGGCTTTTTTTGCTTCCAAAGACAGGATTTCTGGCCTTTGTTTTGGAATCGGTATTTCTAGCAATACACAACCTGGAAACAAAGTTTCAGGTGTTCATGTGACAAAAGAACTGGCAATCTCCAGGGGTTTGCCAGGTCAAATGGCAACTTGAGAATCTGCTCTGTAAAAAAATAAATATCAGTTATAGATAATTGTTTGGTTTTGGGCACTGATTGGAGCAACAATATTCCCCAGCATCAACCACCTGGTATTAAGAAGCACTCCTATGAGAATCCTGGACAAGTCTGAAAGCCACAGATGTTCCCATCCAGCTGACCAGGCTGAGAGCACATCCCCTCCATCCAGAACAAAATCATCCAGAAGAACAGCAGCTCTGACATAACTCCCCTTCTGTTGACCCTGAGAGGCTCTCCTCACAGCTGGAGACCTCCTCAGCTTTTGCTTCTGCTATGGACATAACACTTTTCGTGCTGAGTGACAGAAGAACACACGGAATTAAAAAGATAGGTGGGTGGTCTAAATATAGAGGATCATTCTGTCTCCCATAATTTTACCTCTACCCTCCCCCAAGCACTAACAACCTCACACCTCCTGTCCTCAGATAAAAGAATCTCTCCTAAACATTTGGCTTTAAAAGGCGGACCCACACAAATCTGCAGCTTTGTGTTCTTCCTGGGAACGAGATAACAAGAGAGAAAAAGAAAGCAGCACGAATAAGTCTACAAGTAATTTCAAGGAGAGGTATAGTCCTCTCTGGTAATGCCATAGTCACTATAAGTACATGTTTAAGTAGTTTCTATGTATTTAAAAACAGGTCAAAAGAGAGCTGCTTTTTCAATTTGGCACTCCCTTTAGGAACAGTAGCGAGGAAGGAAAGTCAACACACTGACTAGCATCATCGGCTCTCAGGAGTGAAGTGATAAAAAGAAACTCATACTGTCCCTAAGGGAGAGCAGCACTTTCAGCAACTAAACAAGAACGTACTCAGAACGTGCACATAGCTGAAAATATTCTAAAAAACTTAGAGAAACCTTAATTTAGAAGTACTGTCCCAAGCTAAGACCCATAACAAAACAATCAGATTTTTCAATCATCAGTCCTGGCATCTAACACAGTTATATGCTGTTCTCACAAGATTCATCCAGACAGTTTTGCTTTCCAATTCATCCTTGAAATAAGGTACACCAAGAAAGCACCAGCTGAAGGCAAACAGCTACATTGACACACTGACTTTATATCAGCTCTATACTTTGTTATTTCGATACGAAGGCTTTCACCACTCTTGCGCGAATTAGAAAACCAAACTGCAATCAAAGAACAGGGCAAAGCACACCCCCTCAGAAATGCTGTGCTCCCTTCAGTGTCAACTGAGATTTGAGAGACTTTTCTCACATTTACACCAGTATTCTCTTCCCTGCCTATCTTCTTGTAGCTCAGTGATGTGTGGCTCTGCAGCATTGCAGGTACCAGCAGACTATGGGATGCATGTGCCATATCTCCACCGAAGTGAAAAGATGGGTCCATATTCAGAAAAACCAGTATTCCCACTTTTTTGAGAATTCACTGCACAATCCCTATCTCTGTATTACTGCCTTGGCACTCACAGCTGGCCAAGGTTAATGGCTTGAAGGCCCTTCTTTGGCCATCAATTTCTCCCAAATTATGATCAACCCTAGCAAAGGCCAAGCAACTGAATTGTCCTTGCTAGAACTCCACAGTTGCTAAGCTACTACATTATGAGCATGTTTTTGTCTTTCTCTCACTTTGACTTATTTGTGAGTAGAGCTCATAATATCCAATGTTTAACAGCTCTTGAATTCAACTACTTGTGTAGTGGGGCCAGTCTCTGCAAGCCCCCACACTGAACAGCTTGGTTTCTCTGGTTCAGGCTCTGCCTGCGGGCTTTCATGAAGCTGATTCACCTGTTTCACCTACCTGTTTAGTAGGCTGGTGATGGGATCAGTGGAGATGGAAAGTAAATGTCACATTTTCCCCTCTATATCACTCCTTCAAACTCTTGTGCCTGAATTCCAAACTCAACTCATTTTTCTGGTCTTAAAAAAATTCATATGAATGCTTAACATTGTTCTGTTTTATTAAAAGAACTGTTTTCTTTAATTAACAAGTAAACAGTTCCAATTGAAAGCTCTAGAAATTATTTTCTATGTAATTCACTTTAATGTGGAATTTTATTCACACTAATGGATATGCTAATACCTACTTCTAAAGTGACATTGCAAAGATTTTAACAATGACTATACTTGGAGAGTCAGTGAGCTTGGCATTGATAGGGTAAAAAAAATTGTAGAAATTATTCCTCAATTAATATGTATTTTAAAACATTTCTTAACTGAATAGCACAAATATAAAAAAAAAATTCTACTACCAGTATGGATCAAGATACTTAAGATGCAAGTCTTATCAAATTATTCATTTCAGTGGTAAAAACAAAAAAAACATACCCCTGATCTTTCCTCACAGTAATTGTAGAGTCATAGAATTAATTCACTGACATTGCTATCGATTTACCATAAGGAAAGATTCAACATACTTTCTGAAAAATGTAATACAGTTCAGCAAGTTACAACTGCGCAGCTCTGGGGAGAAAAGAACAGGCAGTTAAGCTTGAACAGTGAGCAAGTGCACCAAGTATTAATATTTGTGCTCAGGGGTCCTTTAACAGGAGAAAATGGAGATTTCACTTCAATACCATGGTTGTATTTCTCAAGCCTTATAGAAGGCAGCAACTGTGCCTCCTCATTAATGTTTTCATTACTTTTTTCGTTATGTTTTCATTACTTACCTGATGTTAGCCGACTTTGCCTTCAGGTCAGTCCAGCGCTGGTTCATGTCATCAAGCCGGTGCTGGAGCAGGGCAGCTTCCTCAGAGTTTCCTAAGGCTTTCACCATCTTCTGTCTGTTTCCATCAATGCTTTTAAAGATGTCATTGTGGGCATCGATCTCAGCTTGGATGTCCTGAAATATGAGCAAGAAAAGTCCAAACAGTTCTCTAAATAAAGGAAGGGAGAGCTTATTCTCATTAGTACTCCTAAGCACTAGGACACAGCATGTAGCCTAACTTTCTTGGGTTACTCTGAAAAGAGAGGCAGAGGGGAAAACCTGTGTCGTGGGTTAAGCAGAGCAGAGTTAATTTTTTTTTCCTTTTCCCTTCTCTTCATAAACAGCTAGCAAGAAGCTATGTTTTGGATTCCTGCTCAGGAGAGAATTGATAAGAGAAGAACGTTTATAGTTATTGCTAGGATGTTGCTATTTGTTCTCAAGGACATACATTCAGCCTTTTGGGGGGGAAGAGACAGTCTGGCTTCTAGCCTGGGATTTGCTTTTAGGTAAAGATTGAGAAGCAGACTGACCAATTATTCCATCCCATGCACGTCATACCCAGTATATAGGAGAAGACTCTTCTAGGAGTGCTGGCTTTTCACTTCCAGATTCATCTCGCTTTGGGGAGCCTGCGTTTGCTCTCCCAAGGCCTTTCCCACCCCTTCCCCCACGGTCGCCGTTAGCTCGTTTATCTCCGTTCCGTGAGTTTTGGCATCCTCCCTCTCCCGGAGGAGGATCGTTAGCTGTTTTTTTTTCCTGCTTCGGTCAGCTCTCGGGCTGGGACACTTGGGCTGTTATCTCCGTTCCGTGAGTGCCTCCGGGAGCGGTGCACCCCCTTTCCCCCCCCCTTTCTAGGGGAATCGTCTGTGCGGTTTCTGGGGATTATTAGCTGGCAACAGGCCGAGCCTTTGAGGCCATTGGCTGGGAGTGGGCTGGGCCTTTGGCCATCAGGTGGGGAGGGGCAGTATCACTGTGTATCACATTGCATCTTTGTAAATATTATTTCTAATATTATTGTAGTTTAGTAATTAAATTGTCCTTATCTCAACCCACGAGTCCTCTTTGCCATTTACCTCTTTAATTCTCTCCCCTATCATTGGGTGGGGGCAGGGACTGTGTGAGCGGGTGTGTGTGGTTTGGCCCCCAGCCAAGGGCCAACCCATCACAACCTGCAACCCTGTTAGCATCATTATAAAAGGTGTAGCTTTCTTAAGTGTGAGAAAAGGAGTTTGAAAGTTATCCTTGACTGTGAAGCAGGACTTGAACTGTAAACACTACATTCTCTGCATGTTTTTGTAGCCCTGAAGGTAACTCATTAGCTACTGTTCTCCCACGCATTTCAGAGTGCAATATTTGCAAATGCACTAGAAATCATTTCTTGTTCAGAAATTACACAGATTCAAAGTTAGCTGTGTTCTCTCTTTCCTCTTTGAAATAAAGCATTGCAGCAACCTTACACGGCCCAGTGAAACTCAAATTCTGTGCTTCAGGTCATATCCAATGAAAGCTTTTAACTAAAACCTATGTCCTTAAACTGCAGCTACACAACTACAGCTACTACGAGTCCATTTTTACAACTAAACTACTGTATACCATGGCCTGCACTATATGGAGAGGTAGACATAAACCAGCAGGATGTATTATAATGCGAATTTCATAGTAAATGCTAAAAGAAAAAGTAGTAAGTGTTTGTGATTTCAATTCAGCTTACTCATTTCTCCTCCCCTTAGAAATCAAACATTTTATTCTCTGATCTACCATCTGCCTCAAGAAATACGTTACAGATGTTATCTTAATCTAACCGAGCACAGAATTATTTTTAAAACATTACAGGAGCAAAGCTTTCTGTGCCACCTCCAATGCTTTCTAGCATCTGTACAGCTATGCATACTCCAGCAGAGCAATGGAAATGTGTGGAGAGCTAGGAGGTGTACTGGCTGTCTCAATAGGATTCATCAGCAAAGATTGTGAACTTGATGCAGATGTAAACAAACTTCTTTTACAGAGAAAAAAAAATCAATAACTGAAATCCCTTAAAGGTTTTTATTCTTCCAGACAGCTCCTCAGTAATCTCCATCTGTTCCCACGAGGAAGAAAGGAGAGGGCTCTTGTACCTCCCCATCCTCTAAGATGTGTTCCTGCCTCTTAGAATGGCTGCTTGCACATCTACAATTCATAGTTGGATACAGCAGAAAAGTAGTTACAAATTTCAGACAGCATGAAAGCTTTCTTCAGTTCGGGAAGGAGGCAAAAACTAGTAAGGAGAAGCTGAAGAAGTGAGGAGAGACAGAGAGGGAAATCAGGGGAGGGGAGGAAGTGAGAGGGAGGGAGGCACCAGTGGAGCTCTGGCTCTCCAGCTGAGCTGCTATGTGAGTCTGGACAACTACTTACTCTTTGCCCGAGTTTCACTACTTAAAAACTTAAAAAAATAAAGACATTTTTTGCTGTCTATAAACCATCCTGACAAAAATCACCATTCTGAAAACAGATACAAGCATTTAAAATGAAAAGCCGAAATGGAAGTGGTCTGATGATCAACAAACCCAAATGAGACGGCACAGTCATCAGTTAAACGACTCAGATGCTTCTCTGTAAACATTTGCAGCTCCTGTCCTTACACATCTAACACACAAGCAAACCCAGTGAAAACCAGCTCAAGTCCACACAGCAGGAGATAACCACTTACAGCAGTTACAATTTTAATTGCACACTAATCTGTGCTACAAAAGCCCGGTCACATCAAATCTATTTCTAAGCCTCTTTAAAGTTACAAAAGAAAACTTCACTGAAAACAAACTGATCTATAATCTTCCACTCTAAGATCACAATATTCATTCTAAAGCTACTGAGAACCCTCACAAAACATTCTAGCTTTGATCACATTTGAGAGGACACTTAATCATTCACGCTTAAAAACGTTTCGTTCAAAATTCACATCACATTGATTAAGGCCCAGTAAATGTGCTGTTTGCCTTCTAGAGGATCATCTGTGATGGCCATATTGTGACAGCTCAGTTCAAAGAATTAACTTTACTAATTAACTTTTCTCTTTTCCGATTTCCATTTTCCAGGAAATAAACAAACAAACAAAAAAAGGCACTGGGAACTGATGAATAAATCAACAGGACTGATATTAAAGTTAATGAATGTCAGTGCATCACAGCCCTGGAAAAAAAAAAGAGGGAGAGAAATCCAAACAACACATCCACATCAACAGTGCAGCAGGAAGGTAGGATGTGAAAGATGGCAAATGGCAAGAGATGGACACATGAGGTTAGTTATTCTCCAATAATGATACAAAAGACCTTGAAGACTTATAAAAGCAATTTTAAACACTTTCCTATTGTTACATGGAAGCTCCCATATCCAGAGTCACAGGGTCAACACACTGGAGAATGCAGGACGAGAGGGGAAAAAAAAAAATTCTGATGCTTTTGCCAGACAAAGATGTGTTGCATCCCCACAGCCATGAAACACGGTCATTCTTACCCAAGGCAAAGGGCATCCGGCCCAGAGCTCTCTCCCAGTACATGCAAAACAAAACAAAGAAAAACAAAGAAAAAAAAAAAGGAAAAGAAACCTAAAGAAATACACTACAAACAGAGGAGGACTTCTTGACAGGAGAAATTAATGGTTCTTAAACTGCAGTTACGTAACTTTACCAACTTAATTTCTGGAGGTATTACTATAGAGATGACATATTTTGCAAATATTTACATGCACATACCAGTTAAACTGGATTGATAATTTATTGGCATAAGGTCAACAGATCTGTTTACATGCCCAAGTGCTTGCAATTTTAGAGTCCTTTGAGGAAAGAAATCATCCTATATTCAATCAAGGTGCAAGTTTCAAAGTTTTGAAAGATAGAAAGGAGAAGGAATAACTAGGCTGACATTTACATATCTACTTCACCCTAGCCAGACTACTAGAAAATTGCCACTTGCTTTAAAATCCCTTTAAGAATTAAGATCAAACTGCTGCCTGTCTTTTTCACTTTGGTCTGGTGATTTTAAAATCCCCTTATCTCCATTCTGAACCTTAGACTTCTTTGCTTCTCTTTCTCTTTACCCCTCTCATGCCAGATGATTTACCTGGAGGGTTCAAGCCCTCATTTTATGCTTGGATCTGATTTTAAAGCTTGTCTCCATAAACAGAAGCCTACTTCTTGCTTTAATTTCAATCAAAATACTAAGTTACCACATAACGACAAATGAAGAGCATGTGTCTTTAAGTATGGTATGTGACATGCAGTAACACTAGATGGCAATTCTGGAAAGGACCCAAAGATGCAGCTGACTCCAGTTGGAGTTGCTACTGGAACAGCCCAAAGGCAGACGAGAGTGACTGGTGCAGGGAAAAAGAAAACATACAGCAAAGATTTGAACGGAACCAAACTTTGTGACTCCAACTCCAAAATCGACCAGCTATCAAATTTTTCCTTCTTACAGACTGCAAGGATATTTTAAAGAGTTACAACAGTAGATATAATTGTCCTTTTGAAACTATTAATCCTTCATAAAAAATATCCTTTAAAAAGATTTTAAAAAAACCCAGAGCAACTGCATTCCCATGAGGACAGGCATTCTAGTGCCTTTTTATTGAATTATGAGACCAGAGGACCTCTCATTCACTCTAAGCCATTAGCATATTCACTTCCACTCATGTCTTTTTCAGATTTAATTTGTTTATACCATCTTCACTGGTATATTGCCAGTAACACAGACAAAATATTTTCCTCTTTAAAGAGCCCAAACCCTTCTGTTGAAGGTAAAAACATGACAGGTAGAAGAAAAAAATCTACATTTCCATGCCAAAATTAAAGCAGAAGAAACAATGCATTTTATAACATGCAAAATGTTACTCTATTCTGTTCTCTCCATTAAGAATCCTTGAGTATCTGAGCTTTATGATACAAAGATCTAAACCAGGAAAGTTAGTTTGTTCTGTATGGTAAATAAACAGATGTTTCTATAACAGTAAGATTCTACTATCAATATCCTTTAATCAAGTTTTCACTACGTATGATATGACGCAAAACTCAACTTGGTCTCTTACGAAAAAGGCCAGTAACATTCGACAGTAAATCACGACTTGATGGGGTTTTTTAAAAATAGTTACATAAAGGGCTTATCAATGTTTTACTCCAATGTTTTTTAAACCAACCATACACAGCAGAATTCTGTATTACACCCCATATTTTAACTACATTTAACTACATTTTTTAGGAAACAGAATTCCACTGAATTTCCATAAAGATCTGACCACAGAGCAAAGATGACAAGTTATGGCACACAAACTATACATGGCTTATAAGAAATGGACATACAGGTTAAATGCTGATGCTGTGCCACAAGACTGGCAGCTTTTTTGGGTTGGCACACAGACTGTCAATTTTAATCCCCAAGTACAAGCCACAGAACAGGCAAACGTGACATTTGAACCACATGAAGATCTTAAGAAGAGTTAGTAAGTTGACTCCTCACGAATAAAAAATAGCTTGAAGAAGAGCATTTTCCCCAGCAAAGGTTACCCCTGGGCTATTTTGCCAGGGCAGGTTTGTGTCTTCCACCTGATATAAATCATGCCAGTGACTGGAACAGGACAGCAGACTCAGTACAGGGAAGTACAAGTCCCACAAAAATGACTGCCCACTGCCTTCACTGGCAATGTTCACATCAGCAAAGACAGGTACAGAAATGCTGTACTTGCCTCTTTTAGAGGTCAAGAATAAAGGTGATGACTGCTCAAAGTATTTGCAGGAAACTCTTCCAGTTGGAACAAAAACGTCAGTGCCAACCTAAGGACATAAATGTGTGCCACTGACATCAGCCAGAACACATTTCTTCGAGGTCTCACAGCAGCTAGCAAGGGAACAGACTTTTTTTTTTAATAGCAGATTGTTTAGTCTATATGGAACCAGATACATTTTACCTACTACTGCCAACTGCCTCTAGGAACACTGCTGTGTCAGATATTCCCTTTAGCTTCCATTTCTCTTGGAGCTTTTTACTTTTTGATGACTCTTAAGGAAGAAGTAAGAATTAGGGCATGATACAGGCATGTGAAAGTAGCCATTGTGAAAGGGAAACAGGATTTTTATCGCTCTCTTTCTTACAAATGCTGAGGGTAGCAGGGAGAGAGGGATGCTGTTGTAAAAAGAGACAGTTAAAAATAAGTCTCTGAAGAATGTAGGTATTCATCTCATCCAGAGAGTCTCCCTTCTGGTGTCAGGGAACAGTCATAACTTCAGAAAGGCTCATCCCATCTGCTGTTTCAGAGGTCTGCAGTGGCAGCTGCTGTTAAGCAATCAGTTTATAATGAATTCACATTCAGAAGAGCAGTACACATGCAAAACCCTTGGGCAGAATTACTATTATCATAAATACATCGGTGGCAAAAGTGTGGATAAAGACAGACATTAAACCTCTCTAAAGTGTCATACACAGACCACACTGGGTATCACTGCAGCCACTGTGACTAGAGTATAAGATCAAAGCAACTCACAAAAGCAACTGGCTTTAGATATGACAGAAAATTAATTACTACTTAAGCTCTCAGGTATTTCAGGAAGGAAAAAAAAACACTTTTTTGGGGAAAAACCACTGTGGGATATTTTTCATATCTCATTTTCAAATGCTCGTACTACTAAAAGCATTGCACCAACACTTCAAAGTTTCCAAAAAGCTGTCTTGACTTGCTCTTAAACCTAACGGATAGCACCTCAATAGGTAACATATGGTGTGGGTAAGGATTCGTTTCACCACAAGAACGATGATGCACTTTGGAAAGTTCAGAATGCCAGCCAGCCTTTGACCACCTCTGTGGCTCCATCACATGGCATGGACTCAACACCTGAGGGGCATCATAAATCTGTTAATACTCACTCCAGCAGTCACAGAACTGCGACTGAACAAAGCCAAAGCAGCCTTGCCCACCCCAGTGTAATGAGACTCTTCTTTTGCATAGGAAGGGGGTGTCATGCAAGCGTCTGCAAATGCCATCTGGCTTCTGCATTGCGACCACAGTAACAGCGCTCGTAATTCTCTCTTTGCAACACATATTAATGAATCCATAAAGCTGAAAGTAGCTTGCAAGCCAGGATCACTGTCATAACGCTGTTTCTCCTGGCAGCAAACTCCTCAGCTAGGAAGGACAGGATGGGTGTGTGGGGAATTGTGAGAGGGAGAAATGAAGCAGGGGAGGAGGAGGGGAACCTGTCAAAAAAAAAAAGAAAAAAAGCTTGCTAAATAAGCATAGATTAGAATTTGTGATCAAAGTTCAACAACTAAAATGTTAACTTGCTTCTCCAGCACCAAAGTATCTTCCTTTTGTGTTACAAGTTTCAGAACAGTGGATAACAAATTGACACAGTAAATTTCAAACTAAAAAATACAGCAGAGTTGTGAGACCTGTGAGTTTGAGTTGAGAATTGCTACGATCAACTCATTTAAGAAAAAAATAAGACACTGGAATATTCAAAATCACGGGGAAGAGCCTGGAGTTTGCAAATGCCAGGGCTTATATGGTTCAAAAAAAACCCCAAACAACATTAGAAGCATTGGTTTCAAAAATGTCATCTTAACACTTCATGAAGCATCTCAAAGAGTTCAGCATGAGTAGTAATCTTTACAGGCTAACAGCAGCAATTACAAGTGAAGAGTGAAGACCAGCTCACAGACTGGGAGCAAGAGAGGAGCAAGTGATCTAAACAGTGAAGAAGTCACGTCACAAATGCTTTCACTGTTACTATTAGGAGTTTTGGAAGAGTCATGCTGGTGGGATACTAAACAGTATCTCTCTCATTAGCTTCAAAGTTTACTACTAAAGGAAAGTAAAAATACAAGAGTTTAAAAAACCTAATGAATCCAAACCAGTTTACAAGAGTCTTTTAAGGACCCAGACTTATTTTGATTTTGAAATTAACAAAAATCATTATACAAACCCAAAACAAAAAGCATTAACTTAATTTTATTTTCTGAGACTTTTAGGTTCATTTAGTAATATCCATTATACTACTGTCCCGGTGACCAGTGCTGTTCTGTATTAAAAAAAACAAAAAAAATCCAAACCAAACAATAAAAAACCACACAAACCCAAAACCTAATGAAGTTTAGAGCTTTAAGACAGAAAACCACAGAATCAGGTTTTGCAATCTGCTCTCCTGCTTTGTGACCACAATATTGTTTATCATCTTAATGTGTAAATAACCTACTACTATATATTTTGTTACAGGCTCTGGTCATGCAGGGCACAGGAAGTTTGTATGGATAAACGGTATTAAGAAAAAAAGAAAATGCAGTATGCAAAGCCAAGCTAAGAATAGTTACAAACATACAATCCAGGTTTCACTGGAAGTGCTGACAATTAGACGAAAGCAATCTGGCTTTGAACAGTCTCGCGCCTCTCACTAATCAACGCAATCACCACAAAGCCAAGCCTCCTGCCTCTCACTACTGCTGTTACCAAATGTCTTGGCAAAAGAAAGAGCAACTAACTTGAATAAAAGAACAGATGAAATGATGGGAAAAGTGGCACATACATTGGAAGTAATTCTACTTATAAAAGCTGTCATAAGAACTTCTAATTTGACTAAGATAACGTTCAACTAAATTTAACAGCAAACTGCAGAGCACTTCCTTTATATCAACAGTGAAGTAAGGTCACAGGCACCCTGGAAAGTCCCCTTATGCTCTTGACATAGCTATGCTCTTAGCAAAGTCCAAACCACAATGAGAGCACACTCTTTAAAGGACCTAAAATGGGGAAAAGAAGCAGCATTAGACTTCCACATTCGAGAGGCAGTCAAACAGCGGTCATATGAAGACCCTAACAGCAATACAGAAAACCTAAGCTTAACATCAACCTGCCCTTTTTATTGTGCAGTTGTCAAAGGCACAATTTTTCTCAAAGGCGTAAGTAGATGAAACTGTGCTTATCATACCTGTTCAAATTTTGCCAGCAGCTCACATAAGCTGAAGTTCAGGCCAATCATCATTAAGTGTCCCATTAAGCCTACATTTTCCTGGTACGTCCTCCAAGCCAGGTCTACAGCCTTCAAAACGTTTCTCTCTTTTTCCACCTATACTGTCTCAAAACTTGCCGAGAGCTCCTGTTTGTGCCACTCTCTTGGGCAGTGTTCCCCCGGCGGCAGTCGACACAGCACCATCGTCATAGCTCCCTGTCCCTGCTCCTTCCCACGGGCTGGGCACCCGGGGCTGAACCGCTGGTGCCGGGTGATGCTCCTTGCAGCGTTAACCTGGCCCCATGGTGCTGTGGGGATCTCTTTGTCTCCACGCCTGGCCAGGACTGCCTCCAGTTCACCTCGGCAATGGCCTGCAGGCTCCAAGTGCTTCTTTCAGGCCTCAAGCTCAATGTTTAGTCTCAATGAACCCAAGCAAGAGAAGCTGTACTCCACTGCTGTACGATGGATGCAGATGGTGGGGAAGGGGAACAAGTCCTTCCATGTTCCTCCATTCAAGGGGAAAAAAAATACAAAGGAAAAAAAAAAGAAAAATGCCCCCAGGGAATTTATAGAAAGCACCAAAAGCCGGCTTTTCAGAGAAGTCAAAATGGGACGAGGCACTCTTCAGCCTAGGAAACACGGCAGAGTGACCAGACAGGAGGCCACCTCTCCTCTCCCTGCCTTCCTCACAGCTGGCCACCAGCAGGCTGGTGTTGTTATGGCAGTAACCAAGCCACCTCCAGCCCTCTTCCCTCCACCCATTTCGCTTCGCCCAGGGGATGCTGCACTGCCAAACAGCCAAGGCCCATTAAAAGAAATCTAAAAAGTCACTTCCTTTGTTTAGGCAAAGAAAAAATTAAAAAATTTCCAGCAAGGAATCCTGCTGCAACCTCCAAAGCCTTTGCTGGGGATCTCCTCCTTTGGTCCTGTCTGCTCTGACAGCCGCAGGGTAATCTATGGCCGGCATTTGTTTATTATTGTAATCAGCATCCTCCCTTCCAGCAGCCCTGGTGCTGCTCTGCAGCCAAGCACACTCCCCCTTCCTGGAGGCCTCCCCGCTGGAAAACCACCGACACCCCTACGGCTGCTGAAACCCCAGACCAAAAACCCACACTTGCCCCTCTTCCCTCCTCTGGAAAGGTGGCTATTCAGCCACTGAACAGGCTCTGGAGCTGTAAGAGCAACCGGTGCTCCACAGAGCCCACATGTGCCCACCGCACTGGGGAGGGCAGCCTGGGCGTGGGCAGATTGTTTTCATGTGAGCCGCTGCTCCCCACAGGAAACCCGACACGCCAAGGGTGCCTATGAGGAAATCACCCCGCTTCACACGCTTCAAACCCTTCCCGCTGGAAACCCTGCGTGCATATCAAGGCTGCTATTAACGCTTTGGGTACAACCACACATTACTCCACCGCCAAAACCAGCTTCGGCAAGAGTTGCCAGCAAGTCAGAGAACGTGTAATTAAAACCAGACCAACCACCCATCACTTGCAAAACCTGTTACAACTGTTTCTCCTATGACCACATTGGGAATCATGTCACTATCACTTTCTTTTTATTTCACCGAACTGCCAAAGTACCAATAAAGCCATCAATGGTGAAACTGTCTCTAAAATTATTCTCAGCTAGCGGGTTATACTGATATAGGCAGCATGGGTTGGGATTTCAAAACTAAACTCTGGAGGGAAAAAAAAAAAAAAAAAAATATATATTTGCATTAGCAGCATATTTGCTTATTTTATTTGCACTTTGCCACCTGTCTGTATGTTTTAAGTGGGCATATTACACAAACTGTGGAAGTGATTGCAAAATAAACTGAGAGAAGTTTTCCAAACAAAGGCAACAGAACCAGACCAGATTTACTGTACAACTGACAAGTCACCACAAACTGTCTGACTTTATTTCAGGGCTTATGGCAGCAAAAAGCCCAATTATTAATGTGTCAGGAGCTAAAATTATGTTAAATACTGTTCTTTTCTAATTTAACCACTTACAGAAGGAAAAAACACACATTAGACTGAAAAAATAAAACTACCCTGCAAGAGATTTAACCACAACCTCTATTCGAGAATCTCTTTTCTTCTCCTGAAAGACAGACACCAAGTTTGGATCCTGATTCTTGTACACAGGCTGCTTTCTACTGCTCTTGCAGAAAAAGCCTTTCCAAAACAGGAAGAAAACAGCATTTAAATCCACTTCAGAGGTGCTAGTGCATATAAAACAAAAATGGGTGTCAGGCTGGATTAGAATGAGGCTTCATAACTCCAGGACTGTATCCAAATACAGCATTCATTTTATGTCTATTCTCAGGCTTCATATTTAGATAACTTGTTTCCAAATTTTCTGTTGTCACCAAAAAAATCATAAATTCTAGACCTTTGCAATACTATTAGCTACAAATGTAAATGCCCTCTGAGGCAAATAGGTACCATTTTGCAGAATTCTGTAACAGGTAATCAAATATAAACATATACACAGTGTTGGACCAATGTTTCCAGTGAAATAGCTTTGAAAATTGTACCGAATATTAACCTTTTCAGTGGGCTACTACTAAAATTTTCCTGACCAGCTTTGTTATGATTTTCAATAAAAATAACTCTACATCCATTGTTGGCAATGAAAAAGGAATTTTATAATGAAAACTACAGTTCACACACAGATGAAGTGCTGGAGTGCTAGAGTCCAAAGAAATTTGCATTCTGACAGCATGAGCCCTCATGCAAATCCATGATCTTCAGCTGAAAACAAGCAGAACACCAACAGTGCTGTAAGAAAGCCTCCTTCCAAAGCACTCTTGTAGATACCAAGATCCACAAATGGGAATTTAAAGACCCTGGAGAGCAATGTACAGCTGATGCATCCAAGGGACTGCTGCAGAAGATTGCGTGCAGTGGAACATCTTGTTACATTTTGGAATTAGAGCAGTTTGATGCATTTTCTCACGTCTTAATTAATAACATAAAACTGTATAAAAATAATATAATCAGCTAACAGCACTTTACAGCACTTGGTAGTGTTACTAATGGCAGCCTGAAAAATGGAAGGACCATCAACAGAAAAGCACTTTTATCAATGGTAGAAAAAGAAAGGTCAGCACAGCAGCCTGTGACACACAACTACTACGACGTTTGTTAGAAACTGTTTTTAGAAGTGGGTTCTGAACTGCACACCCTGCAAATCAGGCTTAAGAGCCTCACCATTTAGCAAAACACTTAATGCAGTGATTATAAAACTAATAACAGAATTTTACATCTGAAAACTTAGTATTGTAAAGAATCAACAAAAAACCCCTACTTTTTATCAAGTATAAATCCAGAAGTAACTGAATGGTAGACTACTGCAAACAAGTGAACCAACAGAACCAATGAAACCAAAACTAGGTAAGGAAAAAAAATAATGTTATTCCATTGCCTCTAGAAGGAAAAATACCCAATCAACTTGTAGATGATCTTACAGAGACCTCTAAAGTTCAATTTCAGAAAAGATAAGTCTTTCAGACTTTAATCTGCAAAACAAGATTAAGGATGTACAAAAACACTATGAAGAATTTGCTTCATACTTGAGATAGATGTGCAAAAAATGCAAGAAAACTGTCGTACTAAGCGCAATTTGACTTGGAATACTAAGTAAAGAAAGGAGAAAAGAAGGTTTTTTTTCTAGAAGAAGAATGGAAAAATCAACAGCAGCAAGAACCTTAAGAGTGAATGATCCAAGTTGTTTATACACAGAGCATACATACATCTTACGTGACTCTCAGCGAGTAACAACAGCAAAAAAGATAAAAAGAATAGCATTGCCTTGTGAGACGCAGATATAAAGGACACAGAGGTCAATAGGTGGTTACAGCAAATCAATACATCCTGGTTTCAACTCAAGATATGCAGCTTCAGGCCAGAACACAACAAAAAATCACTTGTTCAAAAGCACTGCGGTATTTTCTCCTGTCTTGCAAAATACCTGGTGTCAATCTGGCCAGACAAAGAGGAAGAGTTGCCCTCTCCTTTTTACACGAGGTCAGCATTTACAACACAGAGTTAACACAGCTCCACCAAGGTCAGTCCTAAATCGAGGCTCACTATCAATTGAACCCAACGCCAGGGTTTCACTAAGGAGAGCTCTTCCAGCACAGCCTTGCTAACAACATCTGCCACAAAACAAATCACTCAAGCAACATAGTACCCCAAGGACCAAGAATTCATCAAAACAGATGGACAAATCAAGCTCTTACAATAAAGAGAAACAAGCAGCAGGATAAGACAAAAGTCACACGAAGATGATTGCCCAAATTACCAATTAGGTATCAATTACAGTGGTGATTGCAATGCAGATTATGAATTACATGAAAGGGTTTGCAGAGTTCCTAAAGCTTGTAGCCAAGGCACTGCACTGTTTTAACCTTTTCTTCATTTCTTTAAGACTAAAGGGTATCACTTAGTCTTGGGAAGGTATTTTTGCATGGATCAGCCAGTCACATTCAGTGGTTGCCCTATGCAATATCTGGCATATTCAGTGACAGTTCTGTATTAGGTAAGCACAGAAACTAAAAAACAGGGTACAAGACAAGACTTTAAGTCTCAAGAACAAAAATTCCAGATGAGGTAATGTAGTCTCGGCAAAAATGTTGCACTGCCACGAAAGATTAGAAAAGGACTGGGTGGTTTGGTGGTGGGTTTTATCCCCCTCTTATTTTTAACTTGTTTGGAGAACACTTGGCTTTCAGCTTTACGAATCAACCATGAGTTTTGGGCCTGAATATAAGTTGTGTGGCTTAATTTCTTTGAACGTCCCAGAAGCACTCAACCCTAAAAGCAGAACATTTTAAATGTACTCAGAACACAAAAACCTAAAGTAGTATCTCATACTTGGAGTACATCTAAAAGAGATTAGATCATAGAACCATTAAGGTTGAAAAAGACCTCAAGGATCATCAAGTCCAACCATCAACCCACACCACCTAACTCACTAACCCATGTCCCTAAGCACCACATCTACACGTTTCTTGAACCCCTCCAGGGATGGTGACTCCACCACTTCCCTGGGTGGCCTGTTCCAATGCCTGGTCACCCTTTCAGTGAATAAATTTTTCTAATATCCAGCCTAAACCTCCCCTGGTGCAACTTAAGGCCATTTCCTCTTGTCCTATCACTTGTTACTTTAGAGAAGAGCCCAGCGCCCACCTCACTACAACCTCCTTTTACACAGTTGTAGAGAGTGATAAAGGCAAGTAGGCAGGGAAGTACCACTATGGCATCTATTTCAGGTATGAAGCCATTAAGAAATATACTGTACAAGAGACTGAGGCTTGAATTCCACTTATGCGACTGGCTAGAATCCTGACTCTAATTGACAGAATGAGGGAGGCAGCAGAGAGTATGGATGAAATCTGGCATTCACAGCAGGCAGGAATGTCTTGGTCAGGTTGTTAACTTCCTAGTTAGTACTGCTGACTAAATAAAGTGTTCCTATTGATCAACAGTCTGTGAAGAGTTCACTGAGTAAGCCTCCTCCTGAGACTGTTAGCCGCCTTTCCTCCTAGTTTTCTCTCTCGGTATAAGATACCAGTGCTTTCTTGCAATAATCACACTGGAAACCAGCAAGCCATGAGGCACCTCAGGGTCTTTCTGTCTTTAAAGGCATCTTTAACCCTGCTCTCTTTGCACAGAAACAAAACAAAAAAGTTGCCTTAGGTGTAGTTATTAACATTTTTATTAAAAAGGGTGAAACTGAAAAGAGAGTGACAGTCTAGTGGTGATATAACATGGCAGACTGACAAAGCAGCACACCTAAGGAAAAGATTCTAGAGGCTGTGTGAACTTACACCCAGAGTAAACATCCAGTTTTCCCAAATTAAAAACACGGGACTTTCAATATTTCAGCCCAACTTGAAAATAGAGCTTTCCTTATAATTTTCCTGACTGTGATGAGAAGTTTTCTAGCTCCCCGACAGCTTAGTCTGAGAAAAGCCTCATTAATTCCATACATAATACATAGGACAATTAAATACACATCTTTAAAATAATTTGCCACAAGAAGAAGGGCTTATTTATATATTTATTACTTGGTAAAGGATACCCATCTCAAGATACTAGAACTGACCAATGAAAAGCTGATTTAGTAGTTTTTAGACAAGTACTCAATCCAAATTGTGGAAAGGCCATGAAAAACGTATTTTAACTTCAGAGTTTATCATAAATAATTGACAGATTATATTAAATTCTACAGACTAATTCAGTATCTGGGGATTAAAATCTCATTTAAATAACATACTTCGGTCTCTTCCTACTTCTAAGCAAAGGCATCAGACTCAAGTACCTAACAAGGACATAGTACCATTACGGTTATGCTGCATACCTTATCACTTTGCCAGATTCCAAGGATAAGTATCCAAGCACAATCTTTTGACTCAGTCTGCTAGTATATTATTTTATGCTCTATTATTTTATACCTTGTCTTATATTCTCAGCTGACTACGTGGCCTTACCGTGCAGGAAGGAGAAGTACTACCTGGATCTATTTGGTTTTGGTTTTTTTGTTTATTTTTTTAAGCCAGTGGGAACTGGACTCTCCCCACCCAGTGCAAACTCTAATCTCAGCCATAAAAATTTGCTTCAGCTGTAAGCCTTTCAGCCATGAACTTTTAATTCTATATTTGAGTACCTGCCAGGCATTTGATACATAAAAACAAATGCATTTTGAATTTCTAGCATAACCATTAGCAAGATTATACTCTTTCTAATTACAGCAGATCAAGTATGTAATTTGTATTATTTGAAGTAACCTTTTTTCTATGAAGTCAGGATCTTTATCATGCTTATAGAGAAATGTGCCTCTCTATCAACTCCAACATGCCACAGTGCAACAGCCATAAGAAAATCACTCTTGTGAATACAGCAAATGGACATCTACTAAATAGTTCTATCAAACCACAGGAAGTCAAACTCCTAATCTGGCAAGAAATACCAAAGTATACCATTCTAATTTACCAAAAAAAGGTGGAGGTTTTGTTTGTATTCAAAGTTCACTAAAAAAAAGATCCATGACCTCAGTCTACAGGGATGTTAAAATTTAATTTAATTTCTTTCACTAACTGTGCAATGATCACCTGAGTCAACTCTGTAGTTATGTAATTTAGACAAATAAATTATATTCCTTTTTACCACATCTAGTGTGTATTGAAAGCACTGAAGCTGCTAGGTAGACCTAATCATTGCTTAGCATAACCTTAAGGGAGAACAGAAACAATTCAAAGTTTCAGAAAGTAACCCTCTAAAATGCAGTCATGTCTTTTCTGAAAGAGGTGCTTCAAGTTAGCAAGGTAAGGGTGTAAGAATGAGAGAAGATACCACAAAAATTGGAGAAGAGGGAAAAGAGCACAGAGAAATGTACTTCCAAAACTCCTGTATGCAAGTCAGACACTGCTGTAGGTGCTGCTGAAAGCTCTCATCTGTTCATTCATAGCAAGTGCTTCTAAACAGGGAATGAAAGGGTAAGAAACCACCTTCCTCCCACATACAGGACAAGTAAGGGAGGAGATTTACTGCATCTTTTAAAAGTTAAAGCAGATCCTTTTCTCTGCTCAGCTGTGCATTCCCCAGTATTCGGCAGGCGTCATGATTTCCAAGTTTAAAATTGACTCCAGGCGCCCATGCTCCACAGCATACTACTCCCCTACACCTACGACAGTTCTGCTACAGGAAAGGTATAATTGAGCCCAGTATGCTCATGCCTTCAATTTTTCCCCTTTTTGAACATTATCCTGTTAAGCATATTTGGCACATTGATCCCCAGAGTAAGCTTCCAGTGACTGCCACAGCAGGTGACATCCATCATCTCTACTTGGTCCTGGAAAGAATTTGGACACAGTAATACGTCTGCACAGCTATCAAGGATTACAGAGAAATACAGTTACAAAGCTAAGGAGAGAGAATTTAAATCTCAAGCATTTTCAGTCAACTAACTTCACTGTATTCCATTTCATTTCCTAGCATGTATCTATGTTTCCATTTATTTTTTGATCTACATTGTGTCCACTACACAGCCAAATGAATGCTTTCAATCATATTTATCTCAGGAGAATCCTCTTTCAAGATTAAGCCCTGTGAAGAGAAAGCAACTCATCTGTGATTAATCAGACACCAGCCTTGCGTCTCCTTGGGAATTTTGTTTCATTCTTTCTGCAAAAAGCTCTCTGCTAACAACAAAACCACCTCACGCTCTCACTCCAAACTGGTGCTGAAGTCAAATTTGACGCTGCAAATACAGTGCACAAAGCAGCATTTGGCTCTAGAGACACAATGCACAAAATCACTATAGCACATCAAACGCTTCGTCAGAATTAAAGAGACTGTTCAAGAAATACACATTTTACAGTTTCTAGGAAACTCACATTAGATCTTTGGTCACAAAAGCTCATACACATCACCTCGTAAACATGAAGCTGATCTTATAACCCAAACACCCTCATAACAAACACGCTTACACTTCCTAACTGCAAGACATGTTCTGCTTCATTTGTTATCTCTTAATTTTCTACTTGTCACCTTTCCCAGTGTCAGAATCTCCAAAGCAGGGTAGAAAGATAAGAGTACAGAAGATAATCCTAATAATATTCTACATTATCAATGAATTAGAAGATTCATTAAACAGGTAGGTTTATTAGCTCTAAAGTAAATTATCATAAAGATGCATTATAGGGTCAACTCATGACAACAACTGATGCCTAAGTGAATGCATCCTGATATTAGTTGTTTGGCAGTACAAACAGCTTTTAAAATTGTCAGATAATGCAAGCTACACTTAATTTTTTTAAACGTAGCTAATGTAAATAAACATGAATAAATTTCTGCATGTTCAAGCAGAACTTCAGCTATCTTGTGCATCAGGAGAAGCAAAATTAGAGGCTTTAGAGTTCATTAGGTTCTCTGTTTCTGAACTTCTAAAATAATTGGATTTTTCTTATTTAGCTTCTCTTTTATGTCATACCTGATTTCTTTACCTCTATCTCTACTGAACACAAAGAGAATTATTTTAATTCTTTTTAAATTGAAAAAGTTACAGAAGTACTTAATAAATCAGTGTTACAGCTAACATAAAAAGCCTTAAAAAATTAAGTGCTGATCAAGGACTGCAAATGCTCAAATCATTCTATTTTGTAGCTGATAGAAAAATGGGAAGCATCATTCTCATGTTCATTGCCTGGAATTCAAGCACATGGAAAGAACAGAGATCTCCACGTGCAAATGACAATTCTGCCATTCATATCTTACATGTGCATGTAATCAGAAATTAATTAGTCCAGCTTTAATCAGTGAGATGAAAACGAAAAAAACTCTAATGCAACACCTCAAGTTAAAGAATAAAGGTAATATCCATATTGCACAGATCCTCTTAAAAATGCCTTTGTTTCTGACTGGAAATAAGCTTCCAAGGCAGTTATAAAGTACTACAGAAAGGAGAGAAAAGCCTCATCCAAAGGCCTTAAAATTTAGGAACAGTAAATAAAAGACTTCACTTTTCAGGAGGCATCAAAGGAACCAGTCACTGTACGTTTTATTGTTACTGAATTTTAAATCTTATCCCTGTGTTAAAACTTCCAAGAACCATTACCTAAGGGCTTCCAAGGAAATACCGTATACTCTTCAGTAATAGGACAGCTGAGAGCAGTCTTTCATGTCATGCTGCTGATCATTCTGGCATCTCCCACAGGAAGAAGTGTTCATTGTAGTACCTGAGGGAGTGGCCATCATCTTTGCTTTAGACAGGTTGTTTTGCTTTCCACTCCCCCTTTCTGTTTCTGTTTGTTTAATTATTCAAGAATTCAGTATCTGAAGATGATTCCTAGCATTTATGAGAGTGAGAAAAGAATGTAAAGTCTCTGTAAGAAGCACCAGTTTAGATGTACCTTCCACAACCATACCATACAGCTCCTATCCAGTTTCTTTTAAGGCTGCTATGTGTGACTGTTAGTAGAAAGAAAAAAAAAAACCCCAAGCATTCCCTAGATGTGTTGCTAAAAACAGCTGTGTTCCAGGAATCCCAGACATGCTGTGGGATGAAGGAGGAGAACCAGAATGAACATTCCAGTATCATCTCAAACTCAACAAGTTGTTAGCAGTAATTAATGTTGCGAAGGATACACCCACAAAATGCTTAAAAACTGGAGCAAATCTATTTATTCAGGAGAAGAGAGAAGGAACAGAGGGAATGGCAAAGCCTTAGTCGCCCTCCTTTATATGCTCAAAACCAAAGCAAAGCGTAAAGACCAAAGTGGGCTGTCCCTTCCACCTCTGCTGGCCCCAAGGCCAGACTTGTGCAGCACACCAATGGATGCAGCAAATGTTGCTGCCTTGCTCTCAGGTGGCACTGTCACTCCTTAGGTCTGAAGTAAGCCAAGACCAGGCATTGAGGTGCTCGGGGTTTAGACATACATGCAAGAAGGGACAGCTTGGAACTTGCCTCCAGATTTCTCGGTACTACTACTGCAAGCACGCTCTTTTGAAATATCCCCTCTGACTAAACTTATTAAGCCCTGAACCAAATTTCCTCACAGAAGGTTTGTTATCCTTCTGCATGCTGTGCCATTTTGCCAACCAAGAGGCTCACAGAGATCTTAGCAGTGGCGTGTTTATCATTTACATCTTAAATTATGACAATATAATCTGTACTTGTTGAAACAAAATGTAAGCTGTATTATCCACAACTGCAGCTTTAGCTCTGACTTGAACACAGTTATGTGCCTAAGGCTTCTCTAGCTCCATTTTATTGATCGCTCCTTTACAAGAAACAAATAGGATTTTGAAATATATCCAGGCAGACCTTGAATTGTTTAACATTGGTCAGAAGCTCAGTTTCCAAAGAACTATTGTATGCTTCTACTCTCATCGAACTTCATTTAGAGTCAAGGTCTCCACCCAGTTTTCAGAAGCACCTGAGTTTGTGCTGGAGAAAGGAAGCTGAAGACTCACATAAAAGCGTATAATAAAGCTTAGAGGCAGCTTTGCAAGGACACAAAAGCACTGGGTCACCTTACAGTATTTGCAACTCGACCCACCCTGGCTTTTAATCTGGTAGTAATTTCTTGAAGGTAGCTTTGTTTTTTGGAACTTCACAGAAAATTGGCTGGCATTGAAAATTTTGGTCAGCATACAAGAAAATTTGAGGAAAAGATACTTTTTTTAAAATACGCACTGCTTTACATCAATTCATATTGTGTTTTTTAAAAAGCTGGAACTCTGAAAACTTAAAGATTAGCACTTACTGAGGATTCAGATAAAAACTGTTTAAGGTATGTGTAAGAAAAAAATATACTTGGCAGTCATACTGCTAAGGGAAAAATACACCAGTCAATGCAATATGTGCAATAGCATTTGATCCACATAGGATCAAATCCCCTTGGCCTCGCTGCATGCTCAAAGTCCCAGTGAGGGAAGAAAGTGGAAAGGAAGCGCAACCAACAGAAAAAAAAACAGAATAAGAATTTCTATTAGGGGTGGCAGAACCCACTGCATATTCATCTCTGTGTGAAATAAATACTAAAATAGACTTTCTACAGCAGACCAACACAGAAGATCAAGAATGAGCACACCAGTAAGGCACGGCAGGTAGCACCCACGGTGAGTACACACATTTCAAACACACTGATCCAGACAGTTGTGAAGGGCAGAGGCACTTGCCCCTTGCATTTCCCTGACCTTTGGCATGCAGTTGGACGAAGGCTAAGAACTGAATTGTCCAGAGCCATACATATTCCTGGAACAGGTCTCTTCTGGTGCTAGACTGTCCACTTGAGAAGTTTGTACCTAACCAGCCATACAGTGAAAACGTGAAAAAGGTTCAACATGGGAAGAGGTAACTCACTGTAAAATACGCAAAATGAAGAAATGCAAAAAACCAGTCTATTAAACTGAAGAAAAGCCCTGTGTCTTTGGTATACTTAGTGAAAACAAGCTATAAAAATTTCAGAGCAAAGAGAATGAGACAAATACGCAAGCTGCATTTCTCTCTAAAACCCCTCTTCATTGCATTTTACTTGTCCTGCAATCACCTATAAAAATACACTCTGCTAATGGAAGTGGCTTGTCCAACTTATTACTGTTCTTTGGTTACTTTAAAACAAAGACCAGCAAAAACACCTAAACTGATGACATGCTTACTAATGCAAGATGAAAGTTATGACCTCTCACACTTAGCCATTGTTTCCTTGAAAAGCAAGCAAGAGATATTCAGACATACTAGCCTTGAACATGTTCCTTCAGGTTGCTGATATTTCCCACAGGTGCTGTCATCACAGAGCAACTCCAAACTGCTCTCCAACACTCCTCAATAACTACCAAGGAATAGACAATATCCATGTGTTTGTGCATACACAATTTTTCTTTCCCCTGTGCTTCTCACCCACACACAGAAAAGAGGGCATGCAAAGAGCAAACAGATTTGTAAAGCAGCAGATTTGTTAAAAAATAACCTTGGATCATCGGTCAAGGGTGCTGGGTACTTGCAGCTCCCCTTGAGACTGTGGACCTTAAAGGCAATAAGCATCTCAGCAAAGTCTGGTGTTTATGTAACTAAAGCTAAGACAAACACGAATGAAAGCTTGCTTGCAAGGAAATGAAGCCCAAAGAACAATATTCTATAGCTCCAAAAAGTCACTGTAAATGACAAATGCTTCTTTTGATTGTGTCAGACACTTTTAAAACCAAAGCAGCCTTCACTGTTATTATTGCAACCTAACACCTGCTAAAGGAATCTCCCCACTGTAACGAGTTGGGCATTTTCCTCCAGTACCTGATAAAAGCCATATTTTCTGATCTCACAGCTCCCCTGGGGGAGTGAGCACTGCAGTGGCTCCAGCCATCACCAGAGCACGTGAACTTGAAACCGAATTAAGAAGCTTGTATGGGGGTCCTATTGAGATTATGACAACATAGGGTAGTTCAAGCCCTGTTACACATTAAAAATAACTAGCACTATGGTGAGTCATTTTTAAAGATAAATAACTTGAAGTTGTACATCGGCCACACTATCAAACATGCTCACAAACCCTCTTTGATTCAGAGCTACGTTATATGCTGACAGAACTGGTGAACTGTTATTTCCACACAACGTTCACCAAACAAAAGACAAACCAGCTTCCTCAGAAACAGTAAAATACCTTTAAAGTAGACCTATAATGCTTAACATGTACAGCAGACTTCTACAGAAGAGCAGGAAATAAGAACAATGATGGAAATAGGAGAAATACTCACTCCTCAGAAGCAGGGCTCAGGAGGGACAAAGTTAAAGTATTCAACTTTAAAAGCCCTACACTTGTGCAGAGAAGAGCTATCTTACAGAGGACCAGAAAACAGACACCATTCATAAGTAGTAAATTTTTAAAGTTAGTTTTCCCTGTATGACCATTTTCTCTCTGTCTAGGACAGCAGAGAGGAGAGCAGTGCTAGTAATTTTGGTCTAAGCTCTTCAGGGAAAGAGACTCTGCCCTACTTTGACAATAGCTGAGGCAAATTAGGTCTCTGACAGGGATAAAATGAAGTTCCACTTTTAGCATAAAAGAGGTCTTATTGATTTTGGCCTCTTTCAGCTGATGTAAATAATCAGGTAACCATAAATTTGACAAGGAATAATTACTGCCTTGCCCATTACAGTGTACTAAAAGAGGTATTTAAAATCACCTTGAGCAAAGGGAAAAGCAGAAAGGAAAGCTGAGCTCCAACAGTTCTCCTTCATTAAGCTCTATTCTACAATGTCACCTGCAACCACCACACAATCATATTTCAGTGAAAGGAGAAAAAAAAAAAGAGTTTGGTGGCTATCATTATTTTATGAAGCATGATTAGGGATCTTTTGTGATTTCAGAAGTTATACCAGTTTTAGCTTTTGCTGCTTAATATCTCTTCAAAGAACAAAAAAAACCTGTACTGATCTCAGACGAGTTCAAGTAGTAATAATAAAAAAGCACTTGCAGTTGTCATGAAAAGAAAAACAGTGTTTGTACCAGCTTCTGCACTAAAAAGCAATAATATCTGGAAAACATGTAATTATGGAAGATTTTTATCTATAATTACAAATGAAATCTAAAGGTCCATAAGGATGAGGGTACCAGGATATACGTCCACCAGATGAGATCATCTAACAACTTACACCTCCATCTCTTAAATAAATTCAAAACCAAACACCACACAGCCACATGAGTTTGGCAGAGTGTTAAACAAGGCACTAGGTGAAGGTATGCAGAAATGAAGGAGAAAAGTATGAATGACACCAGGTTCTTTTTCAGTGCTTGACATCATTTTTTTTGAGAGATCTTGTGGTAGGTCAGCTCCTGATCCTCAAGATTTAGCTACACCAAACAAGAACAATTTGGCTACTGCAATTAATTACCATGTGCAGAGAACTTTGACATCTGGGGATAGAAGAATCACTACTATTACTACTTTTATTAAACAAGGAGATGAGGGAATAAGATGATTATGAAGGATCAGAATCAAATGTAGGTTTATTTGATACATTTTTGGTCTGTCTGAAGAGACTGCTGTTATGGCGGAAGACTTATACAAGAAAGCAAAACTGGCCCAGAAGATTTTCTAATATCAAAAGGCTGCAAGGGAATATACCAGAAAAACCTACCAAATAAGAATGTAATTTATTTAAACATACACCTTTCAACAATTACATTCTGGGAAAAAAAAAACAAAAAACCCAAACACTTAGTACTCTGACCCTCAGAAAACAGGAATATTTTGTAGAGTTCTCTGCAATTTCCTCTTGCATTTAATTTACATATTGATACTACTTGCAAGTATTACATGATATTGTATTGACTTAATTTGCTAAAAGCCCGTACCCACTGAACGCGCAGCACCCTTTTGACTGTTGCTTTCTTTTTTTTCAGGATGGAAAAAAATGGTTATGCTGATATGCAGCTGTCCTACCACAATGAAAATAAAAATCCAAACATCACATCCATGCTGCATAAATATCAGTCAATGAACACCATGTTTCCCATGTCACCATCTGCTGATGTTCTAGATGCCTAGATAAGCATCTGATCTTGTACTAAGTTTTTTTAAGGCTCTCAAAATATCCACTTGCAAAAATCCATAGGAACACCACCACCCAAAAAAAAATTCCTTAAAAAATGCACCAAAAAATGCAAAATTGGTACTGTTTTCTAAACGAAAGCCCATGCAGACCAAGGTATAATCATGCTTAGAAACACTAAAAATCATCTTTAACAGATTCACCTAAAACACAGTCCATGACACGTAAGCTTTAACAAAAAATGGAGATCCTGTGTGGAAAAAGCTGCAGAAAGAACTGCAACAAGAAACTTCTCATGTATCACTGCATTACAGTAATTGAGATATTGTAAATTAGTGACTAAAAAGGTGCACACATTGAACCCCCTGAAAAATGCAACCCAGTGTTTTTAAGGTATCAAAGGAGCGTATATACAACACAAGGACTGGAAA
Source organism: Pterocles orientalis (assembly GCA_011057875.1). Classification (NCBI taxonomy): domain Eukaryota; kingdom Metazoa; phylum Chordata; class Aves; order Pterocliformes; family Pteroclidae; genus Pterocles; species Pterocles orientalis. The sequence goes on from WKFP01014301.1 coordinate 628,944, forward strand.
AGCAAACCAGATTCACCAACAGTTAGATATTAAGTCGTCTGACAGACCTTCAACCTCGAGAGAAAGTCACTGTATTGATAGCATCTATACCACTCTTCATAACAGAAGTGACTGAACAACCTGTGTTGGGCACTGCCTGTGGGCTAACTGGACTGACTCTCAGTATTCAAAATGAAAAGCTAATCCTTGCTGTAAAGTACATCAACCTAGCAAATATCTGCAGCAAATCCAAGGCAGAATCCAACCGCAATATTGGCATGCGACTAGCACAAGTTGTGAGAATTCATTTCCATGCAATATTCTTGCACATGCAAAATATCAAGTAATTATTGCTATTTTTAAATAAGAAACATGCTTTCAATCTATTGTAAACAACCTACAGATTCTGAAGAGGATTAAAGGGATAGTTCTTGCAAAGTCCTTCATCCATTCTAGATGCTACATGCCAAAAAGCTATTTGAGGTTAAACTACCACCTTGTTTATGCAGAATCCTTTCAATCATCCCTGAGACCTTGCCATTACTGGTTTCATTATTCACATCTCTGCTTAGAGCTATCTTTTTTTAGCTGAAGTTAATCCTGCTGATATTTAACAGACTAACCAGATTAATCTTAGTTTAACTATTAAAAAATAACTATTGATCATTGAAACTTAAAAATTAAAGTGGAAACAATGCAACTTTCCAGATGTATAATGGAAAAAAATTATACATGCATTTTGTTGCAGGAGCTAAGAGCTGAACTTTTAACCTTTAGAACTACTGTGTGCCTATATCAAGTACTTTTGCTCATTTTGGCAAAAAAAATTAAAAATTCCTCTTTAGCATTTGAAATGAAATAGTTGAATATATGATGCAGAAACTGCCTGCAATCAGCTGTACCATAACTGTACTCTACTAATCTGAAAAGAAATAAAATATTCTTTAAGGCACACCAGCAATCAATGGGAAACGGCACGTGCTGACACAGAGTAGCATCAGCAGGTGTAATAAGTGGTCATTGAAATGCACACTTGTCGTTATAAGAATTTAAAAGTATCTCTCCCTGAACATCTCCAGATTATTGTATATACTAATAATCATCACCACATTTCTGCACATTTTACTATAGTCACAACAGACCTGTATCGCTCCTACTGAATATTAAATTACACTTGCAGCAAAGATGGTTTTTGAATACACAATTTTTCATTGCTATAGGTTGCTTGATATTTTAATTTATAAACCTCAAACATAGAATCATAGAATGGTTTGGGTTGGAAAGGACCTTAAAGATCATCAAGTTCCAACCCTCTGCCATGGGCAGGGATTCCTAATCTAAAAAGGTTGCCTAATTGTGAAATCCAAAACATAAACAACTGTATTTGAGTTACTCATGCCAAACACTTTTTTTTTTTTTAAACTGCATTGTCTTGATGCCATTTTCATCCTTTGGTCCTTGTTTAGAATTATTACTGACTTGAGTTACAGTCTCATACCAATACAGAAGCAGAAATTTCCAGAACTGCCCTTAAAATCAGAGTTCAAATGAGTAGGGGTGCTGGATGTTTGGTTTGGGTTTTTTTTGCTACATTTGAATTGGGAAAGGGATCTTTCATTCTCCTCCACAGCATTTTTTTTAACAGCTGATTTTCAGTTTTTGCCAACTGCAACACTTGTGTCTCCATATACTAAGGTTTCATAATAAATGAATAAGAACTGAAAGAATACAAATTGCACCTTCTAAATTCCTTACAGCAGGCTTCACTATGTTCATGGCTCTCTCCCCATAGCACCAGTTAACACCATTAGTTTCAGTAACAGAATTTTAGTAAATCACGCAGGGGTATCTGCACCTATTTAGGCTAACACTAGTAACGTGCTGAATACTGGAAGACTGTAGCTTCAGGCTGTCTCATTAACAGAAGCTCCCCATTTCATCTTTCCTTTACTAATGTTATCAAGAAAAATCTACTTGAAAACCCATATAATTTAAAGTATGCACTAGGGATGGTAAAACCAGCTGAAATTAAGGATTGGAGATGTACAAAGTATATCATCTGACATCAAGAACACTTTTTCACTAACAGCTGTAGACTGAACTTGAAATTTTTATTAATCTCCTTCTCCCTCAAGAGTATCACTGCACTTTCTTAGGTGCCCTTATCTGTGCATTTGAATCAAATCAACCTGGTTTGCATCAAGTTTTAACCGTATCTTGTAACACAGTTCAAATTTTCTCATTCTGAGATATGCAAAACTTTCCTTTCAACATTTAAATTGCCAAAACATACCCAATCCAATTCCATTCAGTTAATCAGACAGAAATGTCCTATCCGAAGCAGCCACCAATTCCTATAGATTCTAACAGAGAATGAGGGACAAATGCCAATTCATGCTGTCAGAAAGAAAGGATGATGGGCTAATCCCACAAGAGATGGAAAAAATGCTTTCCTTACAGTGATCTCTCTGAGCAGTCTCCAGCAAGCATCCCCGCTCTGAGAAAACAGAAGCTGCCAGACACACTGGAAGAGGGAAGTTCTTACTGGGAATTTCTGTAGAAATTCCCTAGAGTGAAGAATGACTGGAAAAGTATGAGAAACATTAAACCTATTTTAAAAAATGCAAATTACAGTTGTTTACTGTATTTAAGTAACTGTATTAGTCTATCAATTAGTCTATTTGGGAAAAAATAAAAGCATACCAAATGCTATATTTTACTTGCTTTTTAAATGCTTACTTCCCAACTTGAAGTATTAACTGAACACACGGGTTTTCAAAGCTGTAAAACTGCAATAACAACAAGAAAGGATGTATTTTGGGGATAAGTAGTTTTATAACAATCTTAAACAAAAAGCTCAACTTGAGATCCACTCTGTTATGCAAACAGTAGCATCTTTGCAAATGTACTTATTAGAAGTGGCTTTGGTTTATGTTTTTTAAAGGTAATGTATTTTCTGCAGTCTTTCACGTACCAGTCTTACGTTTTGGAAGTGAAAATTGTGAAGTACTAATCTCTAAAACATAACAAATTACAACTGAAAAAAAGGAAGAAAAACCTGAATCAATGGAAAACATGTTATTTAACATTTAGAAACTTCTGAATATTTTCAGATTTCTTCCAGCAGCTGGCAAATTTTTGGTCTTATTAGCAAGATGAGGATACTGTAGGCCATGCAGCACAACACACCTGAGCTAAATCTGAGAATTAAGCAAGTGACAGAAAGTTCAGGAAGCACGGTCTCCTGACAACAGAATGGGTATTGACAGAAGGACATAGAGATGATGAAGTGGCACATACAAATTACCTCACTTAAGCTCCGAATTACTAATGAAATTAGAAACATCTGCCCTTTTTACCAGCTTCTGTTTAAGCCTTTGCTTTTTTAAAGTCTCAATTGCCTTGACATAATTGCTATGTGCCATGTCCACTGAGCAGAGTTTTCTTGGCTGTCCTTCTCCTTGTTTAGCCACAGTGATTGATGACCCTGGAGAGAGACCCTGCAGAATGTGGGGAACGTTACTGAGCTCAGGCTGGAATACAAATGCCTCTTTAGAAACTAAAGATGTAAGTTGTGTTTGGATTGAAACTGGGAAGACTATACCCAACACACCTACAGTGATTCCTTGCAATGCCATCTGGCAAGCGTGGGGTAAAAGAGCAGCTAAAAGCTTCAGCACTTAGAGCTGCTGGAAGCAAGACACAGTGGAGATGGAGTGAGATCAATCAATGGGAAGAAAAGATGCAACTGAATCCAAGCCAAAGGACCAGCACCAGTAAAAGCAAGACTATTTCTGGAAAATATTGTTCCACTTTATCCAGAAAAAGACACATGATCTGGTATTTAAAGAAGTGTTATAATGGGGAAGCAGAAGTGCAAAATGGCAAGAGCCCAAGGCATCAGCCAGGCATCAGCCAACGACTCCAGTTGAAAATTAAGGAAATAAATCCTGCAGCACTGAAACAAGAAGGAATTATTCATGTAATCAAGTAACCAGCTTTTCAAAGTAGTTTTAGAAAAGCAGGTTAGCCCTCCAATTGCAATATAACAAAGATATTTTGCACTCTTTTGATAACTGCAGATTTAAGAGATTATAGCAGACTTGGGCATAGGAATCTGCTTCTGGCTGATGGGAGCAACATTGTTTGGGAGCACACCAAGGCAAAGATGATGATGATGACAGGGAATTCAGAGGAAAGCATTTCCATCTAATAGTTCTCAGCTGTACAATAACAGTCTCTGTTCAGTCTGACCAAGACAAAACAGTGACTTACCAACAATTCATTCTTTATAAATTCCAGATCTATATTTTCCACTGAAAAGAGAAAAAACTGCAATCTGTCTCCACACTCCGCAAGTTATTACGGTATTACATTCATTCACAATACTGCGAGAAGTCCCGGAAGTTTTCTTATCAGTGCTGCAGTACCGCATGATTTTGTGATGCAAAACCCCCTCAGAAAAAAATTCCTTTGAAGCTGATTACAAAGAAGAGCAACAGCAGCAACTTCAAAGTTCTCCAATTAAAAAAGGACTACAGAAAATATAGTTATCTGCTTCCACAGATGAGCCTCCTCACCTAACCGATGCTCATCAAGAGGGCACCAGTAAATACAGCAATTCAAAGGAGAGCTACCTGTGATCTTTAGTATCTTTATAAAAAAAGTATTTTGTAAAGCTTTTTGCAACTAAAAGCCTAAAACACAAGTTTTAAATGAGACAAAGAGATTACAAGGATAATGTCAGCTTAGGTTCTTCAGTCTTAACCACCTCACCTAAGCATCCTTTTTTGTACATACACACACATATACATGCACATTTTTTAAAAGTCTATTTATTGTAGTGTACTACTCAAAACCAATTCAAAAGCATTCTTTTTTTTTTAGTTATCAAACTAATTAGGTTCATTAGTTAGTGAGCTACATGCTACAACCAAGCTGCTGACATGAAATTGGGCTACATAGGGCACCAACATCTCAATAACCCTTGTGTAACAGAAGTACAGAGGAAAACGTCATCTTCACATATTGATAATCTATTTTCTGAAGTACCGACAGTGCACTGTAACAATTAAAAGACAGAGATGAGCAAAATGGAAATAATACAAAAGATGCTTAAAACAAATGAAGCACTAGAAACAGCTAGCATACTAATTTACAGATTAAAGACAAAGGGCAAAGAAAGAAGCGATCCAAACGAGAAAAGGAAAAGCAAGAAGTAATGGAGAAGGGAATTTTATTATTATTATTACTTTCTACTTGGTTAACAATACAAGCCTTTATAAAATGCTACACTGCAAACTGTTATAAAACAAACTATTGTGTTGCGGGAGGTTATGAAGATGAATTATAGAAATTATTGAACACAAATAAAAAAAGTTCCTGCTCCATTATAGTTTTTTACTACACTTATTACTAGAAAATTCTGCAACACAACCTAGTTAGAAGCAGTGAATTTACCAATGCCATAAGCCTGCTGCCAAACCAACTGATCATATATTAGCATTTGTAAGAAATGTATGAATTAAAAACAGATCTACAGAGGTGGTAATAAGACTTACACTGCAGTAAAATAAAATCAGGTATCAAGTAATTTCTTTACTCCACATACATCAGCTACTTGATGAAATAAGCAGTCAAAAAGTCTGACAAAAGTCAAAATTACACAAAGCATGACCACACAAAAATAACTGTGGTTTTAGAGGGAGGAGGTAGGAAATTAATTACAGCAGCTTTAAAAAAAAAAAAAAGCCTCCCTCTTTATTTACCTTGAACATGATCAAACTTAATATAACCAGAGCTCAACTCTGTTTTGGCCGCTTCTTTGCCCTAAGAGCACTTGGGTACTTCCACGCCAGGGTATGGGGCACTGCCAGCCCAGGAGTGCCCTGCCCCACTCCAGACACCCTTTCCTGCCCTCCCTCTGCCTTCAGGACAGGCTGGCTGAGGGCAGGAAAGTTGACAACAGTTGTGAGGAGCTGAATGACCCTATGTAATTATGTCTATAGCAAAAAAGTTCCCCTATGATCAAAGCACAACTAAGCAGTTAAGAGTGAATATTTTGCATTCCTATATATCAATAATTAAGGGGAATGCCATTTGGAGTTATAATTACTCTGTCAATGAAGACAAAATTATTACTGCTAACGCAATGTAGAGTGGAGGCAACAAGCATCTGCAAAGTCAGCCCCAGACAGTCATACCAGGGATTAAGCAAAGTCAAGAGTCAAAGCAGGAACATACCACTTGCAAAACACAGCCAGCATTGCAGATGAGAAGAAGAAGAAAAAAAAGAAAAGATAACACTCTGAATGTTCCTAATGCATTTAATATAAGTCTGAAAAAAGTGAACAGAAACAATTGTTCCTTGTCACTGTGGGAATTCTGTGTGTGAGCTTATGAATATCATTAAAAAAGAACTCTTTTTAGAATGTAAAATACAGTCTCTACCACCAGTGACACAAAAAATATTTTATTTGAAATGTGATCATATCTTCTGAAGCTCAATCTACTTACAATGTACCATCCCCAAAATTCACCTTCCACACATGTGAGCATGCAGCTAAATTAACACAGTGTTTGAACTGTTCCTTCTTCTCGACCTTTAGTTCTGGCAGGCACTCTCTCCACCAGTTTGTCTCCCACATTGAACTCCTTTGGACATGCACTCCATTGTAGAGTCCTGCAATCCAGCACAGTCCTGAACACCCTGTACAACAGCTTAGAAGGAAAGTCTTTCCACCCTCTAGGCCCATCTGTTCAACACTACAGGCTCAGGCAGTTATGCCTAGTTTGCTCTTTCATTAGTGTCATCAGAGCCAGAGAGATGTTTGGTTTTTTTTTCCCCTGATATTTTATATGCTTTAAAAATATTAGATTAACACCCCCCCTGCAAGCAGAGCAGAGGCAGAAAAAGTGTGTCCACTACAGAGATGTGTTGTGACCTCAAACAGAAGCTACAGTTTCAATAATTACAATATTTTCTTCTTAAAATTTAAAAAGAACTTATGCATCCCATGCAAAAGAAAGACGCCTTACACCTGAACAGGTAATAAGCTGCTCCTTTTTTCTGAACTATGAACCACACCTATCTATTAAGCACTGCCTAATTCTTTACTTTATATCGATTATAGTGAATTATCAAAAAGGAAGTTGTAGAAACTTTGGGATAAGTTCTTTATTTCCTCTTATTTTTGTTCAAGCTTTCTCCAATATCTTCTAAGAGTTGACTGCCACCTAGAGAAAAGGTTTTCACCCACTGGATGGTCCTACATCTAATTCCAGTACTATGGAGACTTATTCCATTCTTCTTAAGTTAGGCTTCTTTCTGTATTATATACTGCACCAAGAAAGATCTACAGATCATACATTTTTTTGGAAGTGTAATGGGTTATTAGGTCACCCACAAGCAACAAACCACCTTGGAAAGAAGCAAGTTAGTACTTCAGGCACATGTCTTTTGTCTCCTTCAGAAGGACACAAAATCCATGCTGCTTCCACTGGGCCTTGTGCAGAGGCGTTGATCATCCCACTAGAAAAATTCAACAGAACAGCAATTTTTTTGGACAGAAAAAATCTACAGGAGAGATTAGATTTCAAAATAGCTTTCATTAACAGATCCAACCTCTCATTGCTCTTAGCATCTGTCTACAAGCACCTTTTCAACAAGCACTTCAGAAAATAATCATATTTTAAAGGCAAGGGAAGGAGACAGAGGGCAGACATTGAGAGTAGACTGTGCTACGCTGCTACACAGCTAGTAAGTCATCATCCAGAGCAGCATAAGCTTGGGCCTTCCTTCCTCCTTCTCCCTCTGTACCAACATCTAACAACCAACATTTCTGAAATGTCAAATGCAGACACTTCCACCCAATGAGCATCCAAAGACGACGGAGTGAGGCATGGCAGGTGGAACAGCAAAAGCTCAAAAGCTGAACTTTCTAACACGAATGAACACAATTTGTCCCTCACTCCAGGGTGGAAACAACCCCAGGTCTCAGGAAGGCGGGGTATCATACATATGTATTTATATACATGTGTGTATATGTAATATACTGTGTGCATATACACACACACAGGATGTGTATTGGGGAGGTGCATAAAGTTCTCTACTTCAGTATTTTTAAACATCCTCTGCGCATCCGGATTTCAGTTTTTTATCATTATCTTTAAGCCCTAATTGCAAGAGGGGTTGATTAGATCTACAGCCGCTTCTCACCTTTTTAGACTCAGAAAGCAACAAAACCATCTTAATTCTTTTGTAGGGAAAAAAAAAAAAAATCGCAAAGCTAGGAAGACCACTTTCAGGGGTATACTCACTTTTAAACCGATGCCCACTGATACTAGGCCAAAGCCTCAAGTGTGATCACATTACAACTCCAAAATATATTTATGAACAAAATCTATTTCTCTACTCTTATTATTCTTGCTGATGTTTTCTTTGACTATTTTGAACACCTAAAGGTTGACATTTGATCTGAAGACTTTCAGTTGACTGTGACTGACTCATCTTTAAGAGACTTCAATCGTCACCCAGAGGATTATTTATTTAAAATGTATCTACTAGACTGCATGCACTCTTTGCAAACAAATAATATCAAAATACAAACAAAATCAGCCTCTAGGCAGGAGACCAGGAAAACAAGTTCTCAGTTTTTGGGAGTCAAACCAGCACACGACCCTAATCTATTGCACGGCAAGCAGTGAACTACTGGGATAAGAGACATACCCCAGAAACTGAGCAAGACCAGATTTATTTTTACTGTGACTATACATTAAATCTGACTTCAGATGGGCACTCACACAATAGGCGTCATAAATTATTATAAATAACATTGATTTCTTTCCAATTAGCAAGAAGAACGTTTCAGAAAAACTCAGCCTTGTGAATTCTTTCATTAATGGACAGCCAGAGACAATCATTCTCATGCTTCATTCAGCTTTTTAACTAAAAATAGAAGGTTAAAATGTCAACTTGTCCACACCATTATTTTAAATAACAGCAATATCCACAGTTCTCTTCATTTTGAAGCTCACCTTTCTCTCTACAACAGAATTTAAAAATCTTCATTGGTAAGGTTGCCTAGATGCATCCAAAGAGACAAAGTGATGGTATCATGTCCAGTGGGGGGGGAGGAGGAGGAAAGTAATTAAAAAAAATCCAAATTAAATCACCCAAAACTGTAATACTTAAAATCACTGGTGGTGAACCACCACAACAATTCCTAACTGACCACCCTTCAATTTCTAGAAACATCTCTGAAGGTATTCTTGAAAACTTATAGATAAACATTTGGAAATAACACTCATTTTCCACAAGAAGGATGTTAATGGTAAAAACGGCAGTAGTGAACGCAGACTAAAACTGATTATGCAGACAACTTTCTACTGTATCTTTATTTTGATGCAAAAAAGAAAAAAAAAAAACACCAACCTGTTCTTTGTATTCATTGACCCTGTTCTTAAGTTTCTTCATTCCTCCTGCCATACTGGGTTTACAGTATCTGTCTGATAGGATGCAGAACTTCATAGAAGTTATACAGAGGACCAAGTATCCTCTTTGCCCAAGATAGTACACTATTGAAGTAAAACCCCACGTGCAACATACATATAACTTCTGCCTTCCACAGAAATTTCTTCTGAAGAATTCAGTTAACCACCGCTAAAACCTAGCTGGGTGACAATTACTATTCAGTCAGATACAGCTTTATCATGCAGTTTCATCAGAAAAGTTACAATAAGGACAGCAGTTGCAGTGCTTGGAAGAAGCAAACAAATTCAGCTTTCATAGAATGGCACAACCATTTATAGGGTGGAAGGGAGCTCCGCAGGTCAGCAGCTCAAGGCAGGGCTGATTTCAAAGCTAGGTTACACTGCTCAGACCATTGCCCAGTCCTTTTTTTTTTTCTCTCTACGCTCCACTTTTAATTTGCAGTTTATAACAACTCAGAGAGGTTTTCCCACAACATTGTGTTCTGCATTTAGTGCAAAGACTTTTACCAATGCACATTAAGTATACCACACACTGAAAACACTTTGATTTAAAAAATTAAGGCACCAATGTTTTAAATGAAATTTACTGTCATCTTCCCCTTCTTGCACTACATTAATATGAACTACTGTAGAAATGTTTATTACAGAAAACACTGCATTTTAAAGATTATGAGTAGGGAACCAATTAGCAAATGAAATGCCGTGGAAAATGCCATTTGAAAGATATGATCTTTTGCAAAACAGCATCCTGTAAGGCAATTAAAAAGTACATTACCAAAATCTTGGCAAATACGCACTAAGACCATGATTCTTCTGATGATGAAGACATGAAGAGAAATCGCTTAGTTTGTGAAATCAGTGTGTTGCATATGAATGTGTTAAATTTCAAACCGTATAAAATCATCTTTGCAAAAATACAGAGTAAGAGCTTATTTGACTGCAAATTAGTTGCCTTGCCTCTTCTACTATTCATCTTGCAAGCAACTTTATTTGCAGCAATCTAGCATTACCAATGAATAAAGAAAGAGTTCACTATACAAAAACATGATTACAGTTTAATTTTAGAGAAAATAATTCACCAACTCTACATTAAATGGAATTTCTCATTTCTACAGAGCAATACAGTATGTAGATGTATGGTTCTGGCACTTAAATACTTCCAGTGAACAGGAATAGGAACTGGTTTACTCACAAGATGAAGTTCCTTTCAAAATTAGCTGTTAAGACAATGTTAGTAGAAATCAAAATTAGCAGCAATTAACACATCTATATTGTGCATATAACTAAGAAACTTATACTGTTTGAAATATGTAATAAATTAAAGTTTTATTGGTTCTTTGAGGAACAGAATCAAGGGAAAACAGCTGAATACTCAGGTATAAAATGCTTAACTTCTTTCCCCCCATAACATTTGGTTAAAGAAATACAAGTTTTTGAATAAAAATCTCTTCTTATGAAAGCATCTAATATGTTCTGTAAGAAAATATGACTGTGATCTGGTCCTGTATCACACTAAGAACTGGAAGCCTTAAAATAACAGCCTTTGATGTACCAAAATCTTTTGAGCTATAAATATAGCAAGTAATTTACATGCAGCATCACAAATATAGCACCAGAAATGAGTTCCTGAATAAATTATAAGCTAAGGAATACAAACAAGACTAGAAGGAATCAAGTGAAGACAACATGAATGAGCCAAGCAATGTACTATTTCTCTTATTAGTTCCCTTCCTTTCACAGAGGATTTCTGGCATATTTCACTGCTGTGCAAGTGCTCAATTCTCCCAAAACACACGGGCACATGTAAGACAAGACAGCTGCTTAAGTTTCTTCCTAAAAATACCAATCCATCCCCTCCTTTCAAAAGGGCAATGAATGAGACTGCCAGCTTCCACCATTGTCCAAGCTAAGGCCAGAGCCGGTTCACTGCAGAAGGGAAGGCAGCTCACCTCACTTGCTCACCACCAGTGTCTACTTGAACTTCTCAGCCAGTCCAGAAAGAGTTTCCACCCACTACAAACTTCAGTAATTGCAAGACTATTACAAGAAAACTATAAATATTAAATTAAGATATCAACTCAATTGATTAGAAGATATTCCATCCAATTATTTTCTTTCTGTTCATACAGAACAGATATACACTTACGAGGGCAAAATGAATTAACTCCATGTTCTTTGCCAGCTATTAATTTTGTATCTCACAAAGAAGTAAAGACATTTTAATTAAGAAGAATATATGGAGAGTAAGAATTTCTAAGAAAACAAGTCTGTTTTAATGAGTTAACAGATATATGGTTCATTACACCAGCAGACATCTTATTTTTCCTCTCATTTCCTTCAGACATTAAAGAAAATTTCTAAATCAAATGTCAGAACTAGCTTAGTTAAAAAGAGGGTTTACACAGACATGAACTCACGCCTGTCATGTCAGGAGTTTCATTTCCCTTAATTAGGCTGATCAATGTCGCCCCAAAAATCAGTTTTCAGAAGATGTAAAATACTCTACAACATGCAAAATTCCTCTCCTTGCATATTACTTTTCGAAAAAGGTGAATTTGCTGCTTTCTCCACACAAGATTTACAACATTCTTTCACAATGCTGGCACTACCGCATACAATCGGCTTCCTAATGAAAATCAAAACAAACGAGACTGAGATCCAAACTAGCCGTTGGAGAATTTCGATTAATATACCATCCATTAGGCATCCGTTTCATTACACGATGCAGACCTCTAGATTATAGCTGCATTAATAACTGTCCACAGACTGAGACATTTACATGAGTTTCTATAATGAAACCACTATGCACAGTGCAACCCTCGGTGATTCATTTGGCCTTTACCGTCACATAAAAGTAAATTCAATTTGGCAAAAGATTTAGATTTGAATAAACATCCCAACCTATCACTGATGACTTAAAGTCCTTGGCACTTCCTACTTGTATTATTTCAATTTAGATGCATCGAAAGTAAAGCAGCAGTCAGTATTTCTCTAAAATTCTTCTTTTACCAACACGAGCTCACAGGCAGCTAATGCTTTCTTTGCTTTCATTGGGAAACTAATGTGTTTTTGATTAAAAAAAAAAATCAAAAATTTTGGGGTATTACAAGGTAGTCAAAAGGTCTTACTCAGTTAAGAGACCACTTGAGCACTTCTGGTACACCAAGACTTGTTGATCAGGTTAGCTCCACGTGCTTGTGTTTATAAACTGCTCCCTCTAGAAGAGGATGGCACCCTGAGAAAGTGAGGCAGGTCACCAGAGAAAGCTCAGCACAGAACAGAACAGCAGAGCGTCTTTCTGTGAGCAAACGTGCCATACCTGCTGCTCTCCTCTCCAGCCCACACAGGGTTGGATGGGGAGCATCAGTGATGAACGCAGCGTCCGCTCCCAGTCCCCAACCTCCCAGCAAAGCTCAGACACGCAACAAGAGATCCAGTAACCTGGCCTGCGAGGGGCATAAAGGGAGCCTACTCCTTAGTGTCATCCTGTTACTACTGAGCCCAACTATTCCCTGATGAAAAAGCTCAAATAAATTCCTTGGTGGAAATACACCCAAACAGCTGTCATGGCTTCAAACAAACGCAAGCACCGTCTTCCTCAGAAAGCCAAGCAGGCAACTACCACAGCAAAGAACTGGAGTTAAGAGAACCTCACCTGTACTACCTGCACCTCTGCTTATTCACTTCTTAAGTAATCTTCTGAGTCAAAGTTCGCTTTTCACAATCTTAAGCAGCTCAGCCATGGTTTTACTAGTGAACAGTGGTAATTATAACAAAAACCTCTTTAACTGGTAAAAGTATACCTCTTGTTCACAACTGCATATTTGTTTTTCACCATCAGGTGGCTGTTGCAGTAACTCATCACAGACGTGCACCTCTTTCTCCTTTGGAGACAATAACCGATTTTCTACAGTTTGTGGTTTCATACTAGAAAAAAAAATAATAAATTATCCAGGCCAAGATTTTTCAAAATCATTATTAGTACTAAGTGAATATTCATTCTATTTCTCAAATATTTAAAAGATCTATCTGAACACAGAAAAACTCCATCAATACTAAGGAAGCAGACCAGGACACAGTAGCCAAAGCATTTCCACGGAATAAATCTTCCATAAATAGGCAATAAGGGTTGAGAGATGGTGGGCGCATTATATACAGCAGCAGAGAGGAAAACAGGAGAGAAAAATAATGATCCTATAAGACTTTCTTTACTTTTAAACCCAGTCACCCAACCACAGCATCCTTTTATGTACCAAACCTTGACCCACTTTCACAACAGCCTTACATTAGAGGAAGTTTTCGATAAAAGCCCACATTTTAAAGATACCTAAACCAATCCCATCCCAACAGAGGCTGACTTTACCAAAATCACACAAAAGCATTACCAACATGAAGAGACATACTGTTATGGCTCTTTTTTTGGTGAACACATCAGGATTTGAAATTAAAAACATTTTAATACACTTTTCAAAATAACAACTGAGAGGAAAAAAACACATACACGGTCCATCCAGATGTACAATACTTGCAAAGTATTCAAGCCAGTGTCTGACAACTAAGGTTTTGTTACTCCCTCTGAAGTGGAGAGCCTTTTCCTCACTGGTCCTGTATATAGTCAGCAATGAAACTAGAAAAAACCTCTAGAGGGACCAAGAGTCTATTTATAATGATTATCACAGTCTAGCAGGGATGATTAATGTCAGCTGAAGTAATTTAACAGTTTGGGAGTCTTTAGTGCAAGTTACGCAATTTCTTACAGCAGTAATTAAGCATTCAACTCCTTTTTTTTTGTGTCTGTATGACTCCCTTGCACAGCTGAAGGACAAATCTTAATTTCACTGACAACCAGAAATACTATTATCACTGTACCTGGACTCATAACATCAATATTCTTCTTGCTAAACACAGCAAATGAACAGTGTGCTGGAGTTGTAGGTGCTTAATTCCTCCAGTGGTATCTGGAGGATCCAGCCCATCTTTTCTGGACTATGCATCCCACCAGTATTAAGTACCTGTTGCATTAGAGGAATTTGTGGAAGTTGATATGAAGGCTGACTAGGGCAGTAAGTATAAACCCTATTTATCACTTTTCTGGTAATTTTGTCACAGAGGTACTTGTAGTTGATAAAATCTGTGTCTCTTTAACGAAGAAGAGATAAAATATGGCAATACATATAATTAAGAGCTGCATAAATGTTTCAGAGTAAATATTAAATCAAGCTATTCATAAATTCCTCTAATTGATTTCACAACCTTTTTTATGTTGCTTATACATGTATTGACAAAATCTGGCTATTAACCTTAAACTATAAATATTAGAATATTTTATGTTACACTCATATTGCAGCAAAAGATGAACTGTATCTGGGTTTCTCCCAGGTTAATGCAACAGTGTTTTTTCTTAATTGGTTTCACATCACCACAGAACCTAAACTTAAGAAAACATCAAATGATGTGCTGCTTTCTTAGAAGAAGTTGTCTAAAGTGACAACATTTCACCCTATTAAAATACCTATTTAATCTAAAACTAATTTGCAGAATATCTGAAAATTAATACAAATCTTATTGGTATGCAGTCTCTTTTCTTTTCCTAGTTTGATACCTTGACACTTTTTCATAACATTTCTCCCACCGCTGCTCCTGAGAAAGCTGGTAGCAAGGAAAAGATAAGATTCTGCTGTAAGTAACTAAGGAAACATAAGCATGTCTCTTGGTTAAAGGAGTCCATGCTCACATTCAAAGCCAGAACCAGATCTTCAACAGGTGAAAAAAGAGCACCATGGTATCAGTCTCCACCCTTCTCCAGAAACATCCATCAGAACTCCACCTTCACACGCACTACTTTAGTTTGGATCTTGGATTTAAAGCTCGAGGCAGATTGATCATCTTCATTCAATAAAGGCAAACTTCTACTAGGGCTTTTTTTTTTTTTAAAGTGTTCAGATTAGTATTGCTAATGTTTTTATGTCAACTTTGACCTGTGTCCAACATCACATACAAGCAGGGGTTTGTAAGACAAGTTGTCTTTTCTTCTACTCGCTTAGGATAACCCTTCTCTGCATTACTACTAGTTTGACTATCTAACGTGGAAGATCAAAATTACCTACCAAACAGATTAAGTCACACCAGTGCCTAGCATAGCAACATCAAATATTCCTATTTCTAACTCTCTGATTCAGCTCAAAAGTGCACTCATCTTTGCTCCATCCCATTGGTGGCATACTGTCACACGATCAATTAAAACTTCCTGATCATCTTTCACCTAGCATCTCCAGTTCAACTATACGGTCTATAGAAGTTACTAGTGGTCCTCCAGTACACAAAATTGGCATTATGAGTAAGTAAACACCAACGCACTGCTCCAGTCTTCACCTCATCTAGATTTTTCATGCATAATTTTCCAATTCTTCTTTGTATTCATAACACAGCACCATCTCATCAACAAATTTAATCAGTGGACACCTTTTCAGGCCATATTCTG
This sequence comes from Pterocles orientalis, assembly GCA_011057875.1. NCBI lineage: Eukaryota > Metazoa > Chordata > Aves > Pterocliformes > Pteroclidae > Pterocles > Pterocles orientalis. The sequence goes on from WKFP01014301.1 coordinate 644,896, forward strand.
AATTAAAATATTACCTCATACAGTCCCAGTACTGTCCTCTGGATGAATCTGCCAAATTACCATCAACAACCCAAATAATTTCCTCTTTGGCAGAACTCCTCATCATTAGCTTTTCATACATACTTCACTACCTTAAGATATTCTTAATCTAAAACAATGGATGGGTGTTATCATTTTCACTGCTGTATTTAAGTCTTTGTGGATGAAAAACTGTCACATTTCCCAAGTTTAAATCCTGTCGTTTTTTCACTTAAAAAAAAATCCCGTCTGATGGAAACATGCTCTGCTTTCCATAATTACACAAAATGACCATGAATGTGTTTAGACTAAAAGGATTTACACTGAAAATATAATACAGCCTATTTACTTAATCAACGGAAACAAATAATCATTCAACAGGCAACTCAGAAAAATTAAGCTGGGTTCCTAAATACTGAATATGAGTTATCTGCTGGTGCTTGCTCCTTTCCACTAACTACATAGGACAGACTATGCTTTATAGAGCATTCAATTTTCTGAAAATCAGAGGAATGAGATTCTAGCCTAGTATTCCTACCATTTCCATCAGAAGAAACAACTGCACAAACTGTGTTAAACGTGATACTATTTCACCAAGAATCTATTTGAGCAAGTCAAAATAAATCCTTTACTACACAGGGTATGTCAGTATACTTTTCGCTTTCTTAGTAGCTCACAAATCTCAACAAAATATTCATATTTAAAAAAATATCAGAACTGGGAAAACTTCTCTTTTGCGATGCAGAATCTCTGACTTCAGTCTACAATTGAGGAGACATTAAAACTGTTGCTGTGTTTCATCATAAAGACAAAAAAATTGACTTTGTTTTCATTTACATGCTAGCACTTGCCAGGGTAAAATTTCTATTTACATTATCTACTTAATTTGCATTATTCCTTTGCTATGAAGTATATCTTAGCCAAATCCTACACTGCTGTCATTTAGAAAAATGAGGAGTTTAAAAATCTGCATTCTCTGTGCACTGAACTGTAATAGAAGGATTATCAGAAGAACTTTTGTTCATTAAAAATGAGTTCCTGGGTCTGAACTACTGAGACAAAGAAAACAATAGCCAGAAAATTCCCACACCAGTAATCATTGCTTTGCCTTTCTCAGAGGAACTAGGAGATACCTTACTGAACACATGGAAGATAGGGAATATAATGAGTATAAGGCTAAATTATGCCTAAGAGAGCGCTAGCATTTTCAGAACTCAGTCTTAAATGTCCCTTTTGCCAGCCACAATTTCAGTTGTGATTTCCAGTAATTCAATGAAAGAGGTTATTCTATCGGATTGCAAATGTCAAGTACTACTAAAGATTCAAAACCCATGAGTCCAACGTAAAAGCTTAAGAGTCTTCTGTTTCAAGCACTTTTAGGATGCACTCTGTTCCCTTTAATTTTTTTTTCTTAACACTTTTTAAATAAAAAAACCTGAGATCACCTAATAACATGCTCCCAGAGGAAAAGTGCAAATGTTCTGAAACTCACCATGGTGCTGGCAGTACTTGAGCTCAGCAGTAACCCAGTTAGGAAGGGATTAATTTAAAATATCTGTGCATCTATGCATCCACACATTTTTGCTCCTCTCTGTGCCAAATAGTCCTCCGAGATCTACAGACACCAGGCTGACTTCTACCTAGCAATTGAGAGCTTAGAGATTTCTTTGCTTGGTATGGCATAAAGGAAACACAAAAAGATACACACACCACCACAGCTAAAGCAAACAGCTAAGCAAGTTCAAATAATTTTTGTTAGCTTTTCTGTTTAATGTAATTTAAGAGTATAGGTCAGTGTGTAAGGAATAACAAATACGGGAGCTCGAGCAAGTGAACAGTTCCTTATTTACCTGTGTGTGCTTGCGCAAGCTTTTTATACATCTATGCTGTAAATACATTTCTAGATCCTTGCAGATCCTTGTTCTCCTTCCCTTCAGTCTCAAACTGTTTTTCAGGTGGTTAGCTCACAGATGTCAATCAAAACACCTTTTATCTTCAGAGAACAAAATAGCTTCCTAGCCTACAGCATGGCAAAAAAACCTTGAAATCTAAGAGACTTCAATGTGACCAATTAATATTTCAAGGCAGAAAGCAGTTTTGAGCACAAATTATAGCTTACATTTTGAGAGGATCAAAATAGGACATTTTGACAACAGTGCTATACTATCAATTAAAGTAATTAAAACAAACTCTGGGAAACCTTTTCAGGTTGACAAATACTTAAGAGTTAAGTATTCAGCCTCTCTATGGGGAAGGAAATGACTTTTCAAAGGCAGAACAGGTGAATGGATGCTTCTGTCTCCTAGTTCAAGTCGAAGAACAGGATACACAGCTAAGAACGGAATTTCAGAGCATCTGTTAAGCTAAGAGTGCACGACAGTACACAATAGCAGGAATCCTTCCTTTGCTGCAGCCTCCCCATCTCCTACCATTACAGAGCCAGGGAGCTTCATGGATCACACACTACCCCAAACATTATGTGTAATAACCCTGACGGACCACTTCTTTTTGCCATTATTTTTCTCAAATACTTGAAGTTCCTTTTTACATTTGGTCACTATATCGTCTGCAGAAAGGAGTTCTACAATTTAATTATCTCTCATATGACAAGGTACTTCCTTTTATTTAATAACTTGCTGCCTCATTAGATACCTCCTCATTCTCCTGTTAGGAGACATAAGGAACAAATCATTCCCTCTTCATCTCCCTGCTATTCAAAGACTTTACAGACTTCAGTGAGATTAGTAAGGGCATGTGATTTTCTATATCGAGAGTCACAGTTTATTTACTTTCATCCCACTCAAAAGGTCTCTCCCAGGAGACCCGATTGCTCTACTTGCCTTTCTCAGTATCTTTTGTAGTTGACCTATAGCCTTCTGATAAGGCAAAAAGAAAAATCACACAGCATCCAGTAATAAGATTTACCAAGGGCATGCAGTAGCATAAATAATGCTTTCCATTTTGTTCTCTTTTATTACAAGCTATTAATTAACTTTAATTCCCAAAATTGTTTGGGTTTTTTTTTTGTTTAGACCACCTAGTACCTGAATTAACACTAAACTCAAATCCAAAACTACCGCAAAGACCTTTTTTCAAATGTAGCCAATTAAGAATTACTGTGCACATATAATTAGAACTGTTTCTTCTGACAGGCTTTCATATGCCATTTTAATCACCTTGGAAAGCATTACAACTCTTCACAGTCCATTCTAGTTTTGATGTCTTTAAGGCATGAGCCAGCTGTACATTTCAACATCCTCTTTTCACAAACCATTTACTAACAGATTCAACTGTAAAAGTTCATCTAGAAATCTAATCCAAAAGATGCCTATTTATTCCATGAAACCTTGAAGGGATTTGTTGTTGGTTTTTAAAAATAAAAACATCAATCATAGAAATAAAAACATTAACCAGTGGCTTCTCCTCCCCCCTTTTTTTTAATATAGGGACCCATCAATTGTTTTTGCTAATATAAACACACTGTGTTGACCGAATCACTCTCTATAGAATCACAGACTGGTTTGGGTTGGAAGAGACCTTAGAGATCATCAGGTTCCAACCCCCCTGCCATGGGCAGGGACACCTCCCACTAGCCCAGGTTGCTCAAAGCCTCATCCAGCCTGGCCTTGAACACCCCCAGGGTGTGGACTGGTGGCTTTCTGACTCTTTAAAGAATTCTGATACATTTTTGTGGTATGACAACTCCTAAAGAGCTTATGACTGTTTCTCAACATATAACAGTTATTTAATATCTACAATTTCTGTTCCTTTATATGGTTTTCAGCAGTATCATTGGTATGAAAATCAGATTTGCTGATCTGTAATTTCCAGGACACTGGAGTAACTTTTTAAAAAAAAAAAAAAAAAATCTATCATAACCTTTGCCACCTCTCCATAGGTGAATATGCAGATCAGTGAAGGACAGATGTTGTACACCACAAACACAAGTTCAGTATTTGCATAAAAAACCTTGAGTAGATACCTCGTTATAGTAGTCTGGTTGCTGCTCATTTTCACATGTATTACTTACTAAAACTGCTTCTATTGAGATTTCCATTTGAGAAAGCTCCTCAGGCTTGCTCAGAATGAGGAAGAGTTTTTTATTCGCCAACATCAAATTCTGGGGGACAGAAGGGTCACCCGAAATTAAACAAAAACAGGCCATGGGACAGCATTAAACCTACAAAGCAGCACTCAAACTGAATTCATTTCAAAGGAAGAAACATTTTTAACAGCAGATACACCCAACCCCTTCTGCTCATCCATCTGAACTTGTTTACTCTGGAATGCCACTACAGACAGCTGTGCCACAGGTATTAACACTGCTCCCCAGCCTCCCAAACCAGCTGCGTTCTTGGATGCCTTCCCAGCCAGCAGTCTTGCCCACACGACTTTAGGCAGAAGTACCTGAATTAATCTCTTAATTAGTGACTTATAATAGGGTCAGGCTGAACGCAAAGAGATTTATATTTCCAAAATATGGACTATCAGGTACAAGCGCAGTGTTGATTTCAAAGTTTCTGTGTCAAGAGGAAGGGTATTCGCTTTACCTCTTATGTTTGCACAAGGAAAAAAAAAAGTCCTTTTCCACATCTTTCAGAAATTCCTCTTATAGGGTATTTCTTCACAACAGAACCAAGATGCTTCTAGCTGACTTTACAGACAGTTCAGCAGATGATTTTGCTGCATTTGTATCTTAGACCTCTGGTACCGATTCTCATTAACAACTTCCTCCTATTTTCACTAACACTTCAGTCATATGAGAAAACAAATACAGTATTAAATGTGTACAAAGGTTTATCCACTTTCCCCATATATTCATGTGTAACAAAAAGAAAATAATATTTTAACTCAGACACAAGTTCTTAAGCATAGTTTATATATTTATATGTATGTATATGGCCCAGTTCTCGGGTTCTCATTAACAATACAATGTCTGGGCACAATTACAAAGCATCACATTTAAGTATCATCAGTGACATAACCTATACATGGTCGTGCACATCTGTCATTCTCTAAACATACAATTTACTTGCTCCAAAATAAAATTCAAATACTCAAATAGATTGGCTTTTTAGTCTTGTGTTGTTCTGTTTGGAGGTCTCATTTTTGCCTAAATTACTTAATGACAAAAACAAGTTTCTTCCCCAGATCTGCTATTACATCAGAAGTGCATGAGGGCATGATACATTTTCCTTCCAACTTTGTACCCTAGGGTCTTAGTCTATGCCTGGGTCTTCTACATACAAAGAAGGGTAAATAATAAGCTATAAGAGGAAAAAAGCCTTAGGGTCTAGCAGAGCAAACCTGCACATTCTGCTCTTGCATTTCCTTGTTCAATTGGTTATAACAGTTGATTGCCAGGAGAGCAAGTGTTGTGCAAATGGCACTCCTGTGGATAAAAGAGGAGGAGCTATACTGACAGGAGGCCAGTAATAGCTGTATGCCTATTATAGTTAAACAAACATCATTTCTTTTGCCTTATAAAATTCAACAAAAACCTTACAGCAAACTAAAGCAACTCATTTAGATGCTTTATTACACCACAGTGTAAACACGTTTCTTGTAAACTTTTTTTTTTGATCTCCAGTATTGAGCTGTGGTAGAACCAGATCATGGGATCTTTCATGCAGGCACATTTTGGAGTGAAACAACAGGTTTGAGATACCAAAAAAACCCAAATTACCCCCACCCCGAGTCTCCTCCAGCATTCCTTTCAAAGGATAGATGAGCACACTTTCTTCACAGAAAGTGGTAATTATTCAACAGAAACATTATCGGGTGTGCAGAAATTACATTTCTAAAAAGATACCTACAACAATTGCTGCAAGCTTTATCTAGCAAGACCAGGACAAGAAGAATTAAGTTTGCACCAGGAGCATGTGACTATGGAAAGGCTTCACACTTCAACAGAAACAAAAACTAAAACTCAAAAATAAAGATTAAGAACTATACTAACAAGAGCACCAGCATATTACCCACACAAAAGGTACTGATTGTGATGAACAAAATTTAACAAGGATTTTCTTTAAGCTTTACTTAAGCTGAGATTCCACATCGGTAATCAGACACTTCCCTCAAGCGTTTTTCACATTATATAGTAATAAATGCATTCGTTATTTTAACAGAAGTGTTATAGTACGTCATCATCTTCAAGCTCCCTTATTCCCCTTCTAGAAAATGCCCACTTAAAAAGCACTCAGAAATAGCACAGTATAAACTGCAATAAAGAGAAACACTTTCACAGTGAACTATTTGATAGATAAATGATACAAATGTATATATTTATATATAAATGTCTTCATAATATAGTTCATCTTTCCAATGCTTGATTTAAGTTATCATGAGTAGTTATTAGCACAGAGAAACTAAAACCACAACCAATAATTGCAGATAAATTACATCCACATAGACTGAACTGGGTGGTCACATTACAAACAAAGTTGCCTATGAATAATAAGGGTTTACAAAATGTTCACATGCAAATATATCCTTTTCCAATATATATGACTATGGTTTCAGGAGTATTGTTGGGGTAGATTTCAAAGTGGCAAATATTTTGTTCTGTGTCTAAACAGACACCTTGAGGTTCAAGAACTTTACTTTCACAAATAAAACCTTGTTCATGCACAACGCACGCATTTTCATCAGTTTACCACTTTTCCACCTTTTGGTGGGTCCACACTCTATGCTTTATAGCACAGAGAACTATTCCATTGTGATTTAATCCTAGTGCAATGGTTGGGTACATGGTGTATACCAAAGCACTGCATATTGTTAAAATTACTGTTGCTGGGGTCATGGGTAAAATTGACTACTAAAGGAAGAGAGAACCTTCTGATTATACACTAGCTTCCCTGCTTATGTATTTCACTGGATCCAAGCATTTTCGTGGTGATTATTTGTCTACCTGTTTGTGTTTTGCATGCTTCGTTGTGTATGTATATTTAGGACACCTTGTGGTAAGTTAGTGTGAACCTTGTCATTCTTGAATCTGTAATTAAGTCACTATTTCAATCATATTTTACTTTGGTAAATCTTTAAATTAATCACTTTGTTAATCTTTAAATTAATTGATCATTAAATGCTGCTGAAAATATTTGATTTACCTCGCACCATTAACAAATCTTAAATTGTTGCTAAATCATCACCATGTGAGATATTTCACCCACGACACAGCACTTACAACAGAAATAAGGATAAGTTGCTTGAACACTTCAAGTATACAGAAGTTGTTGGGTAGTTTCTCTACTTTGTCTCACTTTCTAATTGCAAAATGGAGATAAGGCCTCACCACTCAGCTTAGTGGACAAATTCATTACTGTATATGAAACACTTGGTTACTATAATGCAATATAAAAAGTTGTACACTGCTGTTAAAAAAAAAAAAGAGTCTAACCAATAATAGTGCTCACAAAACAGAGTTCAAAAGAGTGTGATCTAAAAAGGAATAGGGCTGTATGTCGAACAACGAGAAAGGAAAAACATTGAGGAGGTGTTCATTATGCAAGTACCAACTTCCACACATTAAATGAAACAAGAGGAAGGACAGCAGAAAAATTTAATTAAGGACTGAATCATAACGCATGCACACAAGGGAGGCATATTAAGGTTACATAAGTGACTTTAACTGCAGCATCTCCTAACTTTAATATTTAACACAAAAATATTAATAATGTTTTTTAATATTTAGTGTGCAATAGAAGTTCACAATTTAAGAAAAAATTGAGTCAGTCTTCCGGTCTCTATAGTCTCTTCCTTTCAAACACAAAGCCAAAAGAAGTGAAGCTGATGCTCAGACTTACCATACCAAACTTATTGTTTGTTTCATTAGCAAAAAGCTTGTGCTAAAGGGGCACAAGACAGGGGCAGAAGACAGGTCAGGGAGCATCAGTATTTCTGCACTTAATCTACAGACACATGTTCTCAGCTGATTTGTGTTTCTGAAGTTTCCCCAACTGATCAAGAAGCATGTCTTGTATTCAAATCTCAGGAAAGAGACCTGTGGCACTGTAGTACTACGGAAAGTCATATTCTCCTATTGTACAACATCATTGCATAATTGTCTATCCCATCCATCTACTTCTGAATACATACATGGATTTATCTGTATCCACCTGCCTCCTGCTTTGCAGTTTAGATTAGCCAAAGCAGGGAACATACTTTTAATTCTGTTTGCACAACACCTGCCACGGGTGTTGTGTTAAGACTCGGGAATTTTTGGAGGCTATCACAACAAGCGTGTCATAACAGCAGCACTACTCCTCACTGACTTCCATGGTCTCAAAACTACTGCTGGAGCAGTGGTTCTGAGAGGCAGACCAGAGTGCGATACACGCCATGTCTGCATCAGGAAGCAGAGAAGTGCAACAGAAACAGACCTGGGAAATGCAAACATTTAAACTGAGGTCCTCTTTCAGTGCTCAGGGCTTCAGGCTAGCTCTCAAGTGGCCCCAGGGACTGCACACCTACCAGTGCCTGGGGCACACTAGGTCTACCTCAGGACTGCATCTCTTAGTTCAAGTTTCATCCAAAACAGTCTCCTGTTTGTGCGCTCCAAGTTCACTGGACAATATGAACCAAAAAGCAGGGAGAAGCCTGCTTTGAGAGGTTCTCAAAAGACCATTTCTGAACTGAATCACTGATACAGATGGTCACATACCACTGGCACAGAACAGTGACCACCAGCTCCAGCCCTCTGCCTCACTCCAACTTCCAAGAGTTTCCAGTATCATTCCCTTCCTTAGTGGAACTTTTCAACAACCCTGCTGCTCTGCTGAGAAAGCAGGTAAAGAAGTCCTTTGTACATAAGATGAAACTCATTACACTTTTGTTGCTGAATTTAAATGTTGTACAACCACCTGCAGGAAAAAATCCACATGCATCCAAACAGTTATTCTTTGCATATGCAGCAATTACATTCAACTCATTAATTTTCATGTGGGTTTTGTAGTAGTTGTCAAATTAGCCATTTGAATGCCAGTCATTTTTATATGGGGAAAAAACGTATTGAGTTAATACTGAATAAAACTGCAGTAACAATAGTTCTTGCTATCTTTATAACTGCCTATGTTCCACATTTCTTCATGGATGCTAATATACAATCCTCCATTTTTTGCCAACTGAACAGATGGTGCTTTATTACAAAAAAAGGGAAAACAAAAACAGAGATAATGTTGAAACAGTTGTGGGTTTACTTACAGAAACGGGAACTAAAAAAAAAAACAAAACTATTTTGATGCAACAGAGACATTAACTTCACAGGCATACTTTAAAGGCAAAGGTTTTACTTCTATAGCAATTACACTATCCTAAGTTTTAAGAACTTGTTTATTCACAGAGCAGCTCCAAATTTGATATTTACCTGACCAGGGCTGGAAGTAATAACTCCTAGAGGCTTTGAGGGAGATAAATAAGATGCATTAATTTATAGCTCAGCATAATTCCTTTGTATGTGCAGCATTTAGTAGCATTTGGATAACGGATAACAGCCTGTAATTTACTGAGAAATTATTCTTCACATAAAATGAGTGAAAAGTAGCAGTGCCACATGAGGTTGCAAGATGTAGGATAGTCGCAATAGGACTAGAAAAGCCAGGTGCCACTAGGTTGAACTTCTGTTCTCAAGTACAAAAGTCTTGAGAACCGTATTCCGTAACAAATACTATTCGATCAGACTCGTGTTCATTCTCTTAACAAGTTAGTTTAAATGGTGACTTCTTTTGTGATCCCTAGTGTTTTCTAGTTACCATAAAGGTCAAACTGTGGTTGAAAAGCTCTTTCAGTACCATTATACAGAGTGACCACCTTACTTCCACCCAGTAGCTCCATAAACCATGATGTTATTACCCCCTCAGTTATCTGTGACTATAGCATGACTTGTTTTAAATCAATAGTGTTCCATCCCTCTAGTTTAATTACAAAGCTTTTATATTCCTCATCAGATGCTAGACAACAATCCTACAACATGCTTCTTTTTATTAGCTGCAGTACCTCTTCCTTTCTAGACATCCTGTTTCAACTCAACCTAATCAATATGCCTGGCAGAAAAGTTTCTCTCATCTAGTGCTCAAACTAACATGAATATCAAATGGCTCAATTTTCTTTTCAAAGCACTTTCACATACTGTTTGCTGGACTCTCCTCAATCTCCAATTTATGCCGTACACCTAGCTGCCACATGGATACCTGCATAAGATTCTTCTTTCAGTGCACTAAGCTTTCCTACTTACTTGTTGCTTAGTACTACTAGCATCACTTATTTTTGGTCTCTTGCTAAGAAAATGATAAAAAAATCTGCCAACAATGTATTTGCAACCTAGTGGAGAATCATGCACTGCTTGTTTAAAACCCATTCTCTCTCATCACATTTATCACTTGCTTTGATTAAGACTGCAAGTTCCTCAGGTTTTAATTTCTACTTCTGTAAAGTAGCATACTTATCATGCACTATAAATGCTACATAACGATAATTAAAACCATTAATCTACAGCCAACACAAAACTGCAAGTGGATTAAATTAGATTAATTTCTTCTAAATATCACAGTCTGTTGATTTGATGGAATATCTAGGATGTCTACTGTATTTCTAGATTGGTTTGTTTTGTTTTCTCCTTATCCCACAGATTAACTCCTATAGTTCAGTACTTTGTTCTTTTCTGTAAAGAATCAACATTTATAAGAACACAATTTTATGACAGATTAGCTTTTCCAACTGATTAAGCATTACACTTTCAGCAACAGCAAACTATCTGTGCCACTTTCCACGGATGCATGGTACAAACCAAAATACACAAGGATCTTCAGTACAGCTGCCCAGCATTAACACACCCCCACGCACAGATCATTCACAAGTGTCTGAAAATACAACAATGCCAATAACATTCTTGAGCAAATAAATATTTTTGCAAGTGCATGTTTCAAAAGCCTCATTAAAACGCTTAGGAAACAACTAAAAATGAACTTCTAACCTGTTTTTAAGTCAGGTCTTGCTCAGGTTCAAAAAGGAGAGCAAGTCTCAGCCCACACTGGTGTCAGTGTGGAAGGCACCAAAGCACACCATAGGCCTTCTGAATCTCAAGAAATCTCAAGAAAAGACAGTTGGCAGTAAAAGCCACAAGCAGGAGAGAGCCCACAAACTCATGTTGAGTTGCTGCTGTCAGCTTATTACACCCCTTACACCCCTTCAAGGCAGACTCTTCTCCAGTCACTTTTCCTTTTAAATCTATGATTTTTTTTTCTATAGGACACTTCCAAATTATCCAGTACAAACTATCAAAGGCTAATTAGGCAAAAAAGGATTAACAACCAGATGGACAGACTGAGTACTAAATTTCCTAATTCTCAGGTGTGAGATACCTTGCCCTAGTTTTTTACCTTTGTTCCAACACATACTCTAGGTTTACTACCTTGTCTTACAGATATATACACAGAACTGTACATATAGAACTGTCTTCCAATTGTATATTTAATTTAACCCATCACCGAGGCTTAAAAGAACAGAATTGCCAGAAAATAACCCCATTGTCTTATGCAATAATATTTTACAGTGATGAAAAAATAATACTGCTTACAGTCATTAAAGAGCTCACCATCATCAGACCTCCCAAACCCTGGAATCTCACTGCAAAAGACTTCCCGGATCAGGTCGCACCACAGACACCTGGCTAGGTGGCACAATGTGTGCCCCCAGGAACTCCAAAACTTAATGCAAGAAGTCTTAACACTCACTCACTGCTAGGCAGCATACTGCTACATGGAGGCTTCTGGAGCATTACCAGCATGGGCATGGCTGTCTCGCAGAGCGCACATCAGGACAAACAACTTCCTAAAACTACAGCACAGCAAACTCTTGAACCAGTGTTAAGTCAGCAAGAGAGGCTGCAATCAAGACAGTGGGCTAAAGTAGGTTAGAGTGATGTCTTTGCATGTAAAGTCAATATTCACCCACATTTAAAATAAATATATGCTCATAAGCACATCTGAATAAATGAAAAATTGCTTTACGTTTAAGCAAACATCATTATTTAAAACAGCTATTTTATTTTTCTAAGTCCGTTCACATTTTCTTGATGAGTGTCATAGCTTCTTCCATATGTCTGCCTGGAGAGATGAGGGCTCACTGAAAAGCATCATATGGCATGTCTGTGGCACTTGAACTTACTGCAGCAACTCTTAAGTATTGTGGTTTGTAACACAGTTCTCAATAAAAAGCCACTGACAATCCTTAATTTGTCAGCTGATCTCTAATGTCAGGGAAAGAAACTCTGTGTAGATCAAGTGCTGACTGGTTGAAAGGGAAAACTGCAAGAAAGATGTCTGCAATCACTTCACAATCCAGGTCACTGGGATGGTGTGAAAGACAGACAGGATTCTTGTACCAGTCTCATCCTCCAAAGCAAGCTGAAGTAGCAGCAGCAGTTGTGGGGTGACCCAGCAGAGTAATGAATCAAGAAGGAAACAGTGACAAAAGGATTCAATAACTTGAGGTGCTAACAGTAGGTAGGAGGAAACACACTCAATTTAGGAGTGACCTTTTCTAATGCATTAATAAAAGATGTAGAATAATCCACCCAAGTGCTAACAGCTCCTTACCTTCAGCACCTCTTAGGACAAGCAGTTTGGCAGTTGCTCCTAACCGAACCCAGAATTATGGATCCAATTTAACAACTGGTCAGTAGAAAACAGGAGAAGAGATTTGGCAACACCTTCCTCTAAAAAAAAATGTAACACTGAAAGCAAAAAAATGCGCTGAAAGCAAACAGGATTTTGAAAATGTCTCTGCTGCTGAAAACTTCTAGAACCACAGAAACCACTAAAGCTTTATGGAGGCTCTAACAAAAACAATCTCACTATCTGGCAGCCAGATATTTTATTTTTTAAAACACCAACACATAATAGACAAATTATAAAAACGAAAATATCAAAAGTTATTCTTACTTCCTTAGAATAGACCAGGACATGCAAACTGATGTTACCTGCTCCGTAACACCACAACTTTCATCGCCTTGCAGATGGAAGTGCAGAATCTAGTGTTGTACATTTTGGGCAGCATCACAATACACATATCATTGAAATATAGCTCTCACCTTTAATCACTCTCTGCACTGACCTGTCTTAGAACAGAGCATTTAATTTCACATGTTGTTTTCAAGTTTCAACAACACTATGCAGAAAAGGGTCAAAGATCAACCTGCTTATCTGACAGCAGGCTACAAGCTTTCAATCAAAAGCGAGCGTAATCATCAAGACCTGACATTTCTGTCAAGAAAGAGATGACAAATCAGATGAACTACTGTTTTATTTGAGTCAATCCAAAAAAAATTAAATTCCTGAACACCAGCTCCATATTACAAATACAATGCTTCCTGATGCATTCTAGGAGATTATTTTAAAGACAATATTTAAAACTTAGATGCTGTTCACTCTTACAAACAGGCAAAGAAATCAAATCTGCAATTCAGTTACTGATTGAACTTATGATAAAACAAAGGAGTAATAAGGTTTAAACTGGAAGCTGGCAGATTCTCAGTCAGTGTTTCACTAACCCATACTGACACAGAGGATGTTTCCTCTATTCACATGCCAAAAGTAAATCCTGTGATCCAAATGATTATTGGAGTGGTTTATAAATTTTATTTTTAACAGAGAGATAAGGAAAAAAAGAATAAGTTATTTGTATTTCCAAAGATATAATTCACTTAAGACCTCTAGTCAGAAACTGTCATCTTACTCACACATTTGCTTGTATTTACCTAAACAAACACATATGTGAAGTAAAAAGCATGTATTTACCGTCTTCCAAGCATCATCATTTCCTTTAGAGGAGTCCATGTTTCACAAGGAAACTCTCTCCTCCACCAGAATTAACATGCTTTTAAAAGTTGCTATATTAAAAAAATTAGCTTTTATCATAAGATGTAAAAATCAGCTGAACACAAGGGATAAAGGAAGCTGCCATATCTCCCTCTTCCCAGTCAGCGAGAGCATCACACATCCCAGTGCCCAGCTCCATTCTCACCGCAAGAACAGCGTCAAGCAGCTCTAGGGATCAGGACTTGCTGACGCTACTTAACTGTCCTCCTTGGCAGGCACAGACAGAACACCTACAGCAGTCGATTTTTTCCCTGAGTCTTGTAACAATCCATTTTTAATTCTGATAGGGTTCATAGCTTATGACAAACATAAATAAGTACTACTCATTAAAGACATGACAAGATGCTATTGTGGATAACTCATCAGAAAACTGAAATAATTCAATAACAAGCAAGAACAAAATTAGTTTTCAGTCTAGCCAGAGATGATAGTGACAAAATTTCACATTATGCTTTTACAAACTAAATACAAGAATGCAGAGGTCTGAAGGAGCTATGCTCTCCATTACTCATCAAATGGAAAAAATTCCTCCCATCCTTCATCATGCAGTGGCATAAACACAGCCTTGGGTCTACAGCAACACATTAAAAATGCTACACTACTAGGATATAAAGAACAAGCTGAGAGAAGAATAAAAATTCCCTCTTCTCAGTGCATAGCACAATTAATGTGAGACTAAATTAAAACACAGGACAAAATCATTGCACGTTTAATGCCCATGACAAGCACAGAAGTACTTGCTTTAGGAGCCCTTTCACTGTTCTGATCTAAAATGATCTAAAGACATCCTAAATCAAGTCAACTTCCAGATGTTAACCCAGTCATCAAAAAGCCTCTGTCTCTTCTTCTGCTTACTTGCCTCTCTCCACACCCAGGCCTCCTGTGCAATACACTTTCACATTTGAACTTTCTCATTTCAGTCCTTCAGCCAGAGATTTTCCTGTAGTCAAATGCCCTGAAGAAGCAGGCAGACCACGAGATGAAAGGCAACCATTGATCAAGACAAACTGGTATTTATATCATATTTTCTTTTTATTTCCCTTTTTTAAATTAATATTGCTGAGGCTTTTGCTTTCAAATGTCAACAATGTAGCAAAACATAAGAGTATTTAAACACCAAAACCAGAGTTCAGTACCTCTTCAGAACTGTTTAATTGTCACGTACAGTTACACCTTAAACAATACAGAACAGGGGGGCTTTATAACAGTTAGGCATTGGATCACTTTTCTTTTGGTCTTTAATGTTACATCCTACTAAACTAAGTTTTGTACATTAAGGCATATGCTGTGTGGCTACACATTTATTTTAAAAAAATACATTATCCTAAACTTTAATTTTATGGAAATTTTAGGGAAAATAATTTCTATCAAAAGTCTTTCGGTTTAGCATCTACCTCTGTCTAACACAAGTGTTACTATTACTGTTTCATGAATGGGAGGAAATTCTAGAAATCTCTGGACTTAAAATCCTGTAAGTGACTCTGTCATCAACTCTATGGGGGCTACTATGGAACGACCGCTGCCTAACTCCTGCTCTTTTACAGGTGACCTATTAATAATGAAACCCATACAACAGCCGAAGTGGTGAGTTTTCCCATTTTGACAAGTCTCATGATGCTGAATGACTACAAGAAAAATCATAAGAAAGAATAAACCTGCTTACACAAGCTAGGATCACTGGCCAGAAAAAAAAAAGCATGGAAAATTGAGAATCTGAAAGTGCATGTACTGGAAATTCATATTCTTGAAGATCACAGTTGATTACTTAGGTCACACATTGAAAGGAATTGTAGAGTTACAGCTTTAAAAGAGAAAACAGTTATTTTCGTATTTAAAATAAGAAGTTTTCAATATTTAAACATTATCAATAATTTTGGGTGGTGGTTTTGTTTTGGTAAGGTTTTTTTGACAAACAATTAAATCCACAGCAGTCTCACAGCTCTACTTGGGTATTAAATCACTGTTTCACAGTGCAGGAGGAATGAGAACCCTAACGTGTAGAGTTGACAGACAACATTTGGCAACCACTAGCCCATTCCATCTTAGGAAAAAGCCCTGCCTCATTATGGCTAAAATTTATAGAAGATGTGGGAGAGGAAGGAAAGTTCGTTGAGATTAATGTTTTTAAGTGACTTGTTTGTTTTGGAAAAGCTTCTCATTTACACAACAACTCGAAGGTAATTTCTGAAAGCCTTTAATAACATATTATTCTTTATTGAAACTTTAAAAATATCATAGAATCATAGAATGGCCTGGGCTGGAAAGGACCTCAAAGATCATCAAGTTCCAACCCCCCTGCCATGGGCAGGGACACCCTCCACTAGCCCAGGTTGCTCAAAGCCTCATCCAGCCTGGCCTTGAACACCTCCAGGGATGGGGCATCCACAGCTTCTCTGGGCAACCTGGGCCACTGCCTCACCACTCTCACAGTGAAAAATTTCTTCCTAATGTCTAAATTTACCCTCCTTTAGCTTATACCCCTTACCCCTTGTCCTCTCACTCCACTCCCTGATGCAGAGTGCCTCCCCATCTCTCCTGTAGCACCCTTCAGGTACTGGGAGGCTGCTATTAAGTCTCCTCGGAGCCTTCTCTTCTCCAGGCTGAACAACCCCAACTCTTTCAGCCTGTCCTCCCAAGGTAGACAGAATTATTATTAAAAAATATAAATTTTATTAATTGGATGCTAAATAGTGACCTCCAGTGACACCTCAAACAGAAGTAACCTGCATCTGTTTGGATGGTAAACAACCCATGCATTTATCACAGAGCTAATTTAAGAGACACATGCTTAAGACTTGTTTTTCTTCTTTATTATTATTTTCAACAAGTTCAGACATAATTACTGACTACAAATACCATTATTTGAAACCAACAAAACAATAAGTTAACTCCTAGTGCATCAACAGAGGAACTTAAATTGAGAAGAGAGCTAAATAGATCACAAACTTATCATATTGGATTGTAATTTTCCCTTAGTCTGACTGCTGGACTGAATTTGTTTAAATTTGTTTAGGTTTCCACTACACATTACAAATTACGAGTCAAAGATAACTGCCCCAGAAGAAGTGGGTACTCTTTGCACATCTACAAATATATTCCTGGTTTAAAAGATAATTAAACCAGTCTTCAACTTTTTTTTTATTATGATTAGGTTTCTGTATTGATGTAGCGTTTGCCTCAGTTTTTCTTTTTATTATACCTTATGACAATTTCTTAAATAGTTATACATAATACAAATTTGACATGCACTTCAGAAAAAAAACAAATTTGTGAATCTACCATGTAACCTTTTACTTTCAATTTCTTTAAAAATACCTAAAAGAAGACACAGTGCCTTCAAATGTTTATCATCTGTTTAAACAATTTGATACTTACTACAAAGCCTCTCACAGTCTTTAAAGGTACCAATGTACATTTTCACAATCCTTTTTAATCCCCTCCACTTCCATTTGCCATGCTTAAAGCAATGAAAACACAGTTTTTGTTGTGGGGGATTTTTAAAATGCCCGTTTTCCATATACCATTCACTGCCAACATGTTCCATGATGTGCTCGGTTTCTGATCAGCAAAAACTGTCCAAAAACTGCCATCTTTCCCATTGTGGACGAAATTGAAGCACAATTCCTGCCTATTTTCCAGTGCCAACTGGACGCCGCACTACAATTTCAGCAAGGTCTACACAGACACCCTTAAATCACCAACCTTTCTTGGAAGAGCAATAGGTACGTCTCATGGTTTCTAGACATCATTCACTTCCACATTTACCTTCAAGTATGAAGGCCTACAATACAGATGGACTTTGTTCCACATAGGTCTCTCCTTTCCAACATCACAAAATCAGTTCTTTTTAAAGTGGATACTTCAAAAACTGATAAAGGTGTCTAACACACACACTAATTCCATTGCTTACACTAAGTAAAGGAAAGTCTGTTAGAACAGGATAGCAGGGACATGTATTGCCTAGTAACTAAATCAAATTAAGTTATTCAGGGGTTTACACAGTTAAATTTAAAGTACACTGAAGAAAACAAACATGTGGCATGTAAAAATTTAAATTTAAACCAAGCAACACTCTTAATTGTTATATTTTGATTTTTAAGTTACCCAAACAGAGGACTATCCTGCTCACCCTCTTTCCATTCTTCTTCCTTTCACAAAGAAATAGAGAAGCCAATTGAAAGGGCTTATACATAAGTGGTGCCCCAGGAAAACCTTTTGAAATAATCCCTTTGCAGAGTTTCAGAAATAATTATTAGTGAAATCAGATGACAGTAGCAAATATTAACAGTGGACAAGATCTAGGATATCACTACTTTGAAGCCATGCTACACTCTTCATTAGAAAAATCAGGAATAGGTTTCTCCAAAATACAGAGACAAAATATTTCATTTTACTCTGTTTGCAATTACATATCTGCCTATGCTGCATCAGCTGGGAAAGTGCTGAAGGAAAAGAGGGAAGAGGGCTTCCTCCTCCCTCACAAAACAAACCTTGGGGTTTGTTTCCTGCTGCCCTCCTGCAGAGTAACCTGTAGGTGGCATTTCAAGGCATTAACTGTCAGGTGACCATTTTGTAGACATTTGCAGTTGCAAACATTACAGCTCAAGATATTATACTGACAACAATAAAATAAGTGTTAATAGCAACACCACCTAACTACTAAGTCATCCATCTTAGTAGACACAGCAGGTTTTCTTTGAAAGTTTATAAACTTATCTAGGACAGACTTTAAGAATTTGGCTTCTACATAACAGGGGAAAAGCTGAAGGAAAGATTTGGCAAGTGACCCAAATTTTAGAGACATTTGTATTCTAACACATGCACCACTAGTTCCTGTCAGGAAAGGGATTTCTGTTTCTTTTTCAGGTGGGGGATGAGGAATGGTATGGAGCTAGAAAAAGCAACAAAACATTTTAGCAGCCTGCAGAAGAATTTCTGAAAGTTTACTCACTGACAACTTGGTCTTTTAAATGAGGGAAACACATGGGTGAAACAACTACAAAGAGCAAAAGTGAAAATTCAGAAAACTCTGTTCCGAAGTATAAAGCCTACTCCTGTCATTTAGAAGGGCCAATGACAGATTGTGAACAGCATTTCCCTATATACGATACAACCTTAGACAGAGAGCATTTGAAAGCTGATGGTAAATTTGAAAGTGAACTACTTCTTTCATGTAAAAGATTTATCACTCTAGTGACTAACCAGAAGGAGATCTGGGGATCACAACAAAAGACTACAGCTAAAGGCAAAGGAAAGAAGGGGGAGAACCGTAACTATTGACAAAGATAACAGTTTAAGATACCAAATCTCCATAAGTTATGTGAAATAACTATTCTTGTCTTTTTTCATTCTTTGCTCAGGGTAGAACAAGTAATTTAGGTACACTGATGTCTTTACAGAAAGAATCAGACTGTCTGCCTGGCTGCTACTACTATGATTTTTTTTTTTTTAACTTTTGGCTTTGTCTTTATAGCAAAAAAAAAAAAAAAAAAATCCAT